>SDEE01000022.1:0-184666 GCA_004126415.1 Candolleomyces aberdarensis
CGCAAAAACAGACGCGGTCGTATCACCAGACATCATAAAACATGTCTGCCATAAGTCCTAGCATGCAGCTATAGATATTCTTGGGGCTGTCCTCAACTGAAAGTGGAGGGTGAGTTGCAACAAGGAGTATCTCCCGGCACTTGTCTGGGGCTGCAGTCACTGACCAAATATCCCAGATAAAGCCATAGTTGACAACTCCTTGCTCACTGTAGAATGAAATGGAGCTATTTCCTGGGTGATTGGAATATGTTGAAAAGCTCCGGGTATGGTGAGTGAGAGATTTGAGTTGAAATGCAAATGGTGAAAGAACTCTTGAATTCTCAGGGTGAGGATAGTGGGAATGATGGCGAATTGGGACCACTACCTGGGGTTTGTTGAGATAGTCAAGAATAAGAGTATAGTCATTGTCAGGAATTCAGTTGCGGTTTTTTGTATGTTGGAAGTCATAATTGATGGTGGCCAATGCTGTTGATTTTGCCTGTAAAAGCTTTGCAGCTTTACCAATAGCTTTTTGCAATGTCTTTCCATAGCTGGATGGCATCAACAGGCCATTAGATTGCTCATTGTCATAGGTGGCAAGATGAGCTAGAATTGCCTTGAATCGTCCCTCACGGCAGACTTGGCACAGCATTGTGAAATCAAGTTGCCCTGTTGAAAACATAAGCATAAGCGTTGAAATGAGAGAATCAAACATACATTGATGGTTGTTAGTTTTAATTTTTTGGAGCTTTCCATTGTGTTGCTCATATGGAAACTCACTTACTTGAATGAGGGGCCCCCAGAACTTCAAAAAGTCACCATTATGCATTGCATAATGATGATTGGGACGAGACTTGATGTTGGGGAAAAGATGAAAGGAGGATTGACGGTAGTGGACATAATGGCTGGTATACTGATCTGCCAAATCAACAGAGGTTTTGTGGGCAAATAGTATATTTGTGCAGGATACCAAATCATGGAAGTTCTCAAGAAGTGGAAGACCTGAAATATGCTCTGGCAAGCTCCAAATCTCTGGCAGTATCAGTGGAAGGAAAATAGTGAAGAGTGTTAACCACTGATCTGCCTTGAGCTTTCCATGTGAAGGGTCCCCAAGATTTGAAGGAGGCCTATCAACCCACACAGGAATAACTGTGTTGGCAATACAACCATGTATGGCTGCTAGCTCCCCTGTAGTGAATATGCAGGCAATTTTCCTACTCTTCACAGCTTCATCCTCATCATCTGAATCCTGGCATTCAGATACTGAGTCAGTGTCACTGTGCTGACTCTTGTTTTCCTCAGCAAGAGGGATGAACTCCTCATCTGAGTCAGACAAATCATCAATGAGCATTTCATGGTCTGGTTCAAAGAGTGATGATGTTGCTGACACAGTACGGCTAATGCCAGGGGCTGGAAGTGGAGCAAAGTCTTCATTATCAGCAGCAAGGTCATCAAGTTCTTGCTGCAAGATTTCAAATGACTGTGAGTTGTGCTTTTTTCCCCCTTCTATAGGGCCACTCCTTGCTATTCCTTTTGGGACACCAAGCCCCCATTTCAACCTAGTGTAGTGTTGCAGTACACCTTCAAGCCAGTTGTGCATAACACCAAGAATAGTGTGGCAAACTGGGTCTCTATAGGTCAGGAGATGGAGAGGTGTGAAACGAGCCCCTTCTGCATCCAAAATCACCTTTTTCTTGACCTTTGTTTGAGCCAATCGCCACTGTTCACCAGCGACTCGGACACGAGCACCAATCCGAGGAACATATGACTGGATGTCCAGGTTGTCAATATCACAGAGGCCAAGGGTGCAAAATGAGCAGAAGTGCAGCTTTGAAGCAATGCCAGCAAACCCCATCACTTTGCGCATTGCCTGTAGGTCCGCAATAACTGGTAGTATAGCAATACACTTGGGCATACCCAGTGGGAACCGATAGCTTCTGACATGCACTCCACTAAACATTTCCACAAATCTTGAGATAATGGGATCCAGAAGTGCAGTGATTGTAGTGACAGTGGGCTCTTTGGAAGGTGGTGTTATTCCAGCAAAAAAGGTATTCTCTGGGAGGTGTTGAAGCTCATATGGAAGATTGAGGCAAAACATCATGATTGCTCCACATGAAACCTTTTTGCCAGCAATCTTGTTTGAAAAGGGATTGAACCAGTCAAAGAAGAACGAGAATGTGAGGTTTCCAGGCATTTGTGTAAAGGGTCCAAGACTGTGCCATGCTGGGCTATCCCCAATACTCCCCATCTCTACAGGGTTTGGCTCATGCTCGTATGAACATCAATGAGATCTTCAATCCCTGGCCGTGACAGGAAGAATTCCAACCAGGATAAAAAGTCCTGTGTGCTGTACAGGCAACGAGGAACCAGAGATGAACCCTGCTTTCCATTCCGAACAACCTGGAGCTCAGCATTGCAAACCTTGCTCTGGGGAGTTTCACGATAGGTGCAATATTGTGGTAGACAATGCAGTTCATAAGAAGAAAAGCATTCAGGGCACACCACAGAGCGAATAATAGTTGGATCAACCAACAGTGACTTCATTGCAATGCGTATGTCGTGATGTGGTAAAGAAATTGACTCCAAAGGGGGCAGGTATGAGGAGGCAGTGGCAATAGGAACAGTGGTTGAAGCAGCAGGCGGACGGTGGTGATCAAGAACAAGATTGACCAGTAAAGTGATAACCTTTAGCACAGTGTTTGTAGAGGCACGACTCAAGTGTCCAACCAGATAAAGCCATGATCCAAGCATGCATAGCAATGCATATATTGTCCGCTGAAGGCCAGCCAGTGCTGTAAATAAGCAAGATAATCAGCATGGAGACATGAACAGGGAGTTGCAACATGCACAAGAGAGTCTATTCCCAATAGCATCGACTTCTGCAAAGAGAGACTGTAACGAAGGCTCAGTGTCGGAAGCCTGGGTGCCAGAACACAAGCCTTGATCAGGCCCGAAGCTATGGCCCCCTCCTGGCGGTTGCACTGCCACCTGACCAGGATTGGGAAGCTCAGCAGCCTGCGCTTCCACTGCAAGGCCGGCAGTTGATGAGCCAGCATGAGTGCTCTGCACCGCATCCTTAGCTCTATGGTCCCTCTGTGTACTGTGTGGGATAAGCTGGCCTGGGCGTCGCTTCCCAAACACGTCTGTGTAGGTCTTGAGACTGCACCCTGCATAGGTGCAGGTACAAATGGCCATCCACCATTTCTTGGGGAGAACAGGCTGGGTGGAGGGTCCTGCATGAGGGGTCTCCTCCCTGGATGTGTTGGTGGCTTTGCGTTTTGAAGATCGCATGACGATCGATGACTATGTCAACCTTGAAGAAAGGAATGACAGATGAGCCTATGTGCCCCCGTTCGGAGCTTGATCTAATTTCACACAGCGCCTCGTGCTATCCTCAAATTTGGCCAAGCTCGGTGGCTTTAATTAAACTAAGTATCCTTTGTATTCGACAGCGTATAGACAGCAGCTAGACGCGGGGATCGACTGCACGGGATAAACAAGCATTCAACAGCTGTGTGTCTGCCATGTGATACTACTAGGCCCAGACCCATCTATATGGCTGGGTACCACTCGGTTTTATGTATGTTCATTTTGCCACCAATGCTCTGCAAATGACTTTGATTATAGATTGATCACAGATATTGTCATAAATAAGTAGATTAAAGGGTGATATCAAGCATTAAAAAAAAATTAGTGTTTTACAGCAAATTCACTATATGTTCAAATTAGTAGCAATTAGAAGTCCCCATACCTTCTCCCCCTCCAACCCTCCACAATAAAGCTTTAATTATATGTCAACTAATCACCTTGAGCACCTCCTGCATTTTGGTGCTGACTTTGAGTGGTACTGTCATAAAATGAGTAAACAAGAGTACGATCACAAGCTTTGAGCAAAAAACTGGTATCTTCCTGTAAAGTGACTATAAATTCAAATTTGCAGTGACCAGGAGTCTCTATACCATCTGAGAACCATACTTGCCCATGTTTATCTATGAACCATGATGTGAAATGTTCTCCACCTCCATATATCATTCCTCTTAGGTGATATATCTGGTTGGATATTGACAACTCTAAAGTTTGGGAGTGCCTTCCCAGATCCATCCATTTCAAATACCAACAGACTTGGTAGATCAGAGTCGATATGCAGTTTTCTAGTCATCAGTGTGCTACAGCCAGGGGTTGAGCACTTCTTTCTTGTTGGCAATGATTCAAGATACAGCATGTGTCTAATGCTATATGTTTTCCCCAACACTGTTCGCAATCTTTCATTTGGGTTCAGACATGTTAACATGCTCAAAGTCAAATGTTGCTCCTCAGTATCCTCTCCACATGTGGTGCAATGCAATCTAGTTGAGCCATAATCCTCAGAGGGAATAAGTGCACGCATAAGGTCTGCAATCCAAACATAGGTTTGTCCATAAGGGAATTTGTTTGGATCTTCCTTGTGTAAGATTGACCACATGGCATTTCTAGCTTCCTCTAATGATTTCTGTGCATTAGCCACTTCAGTGTAAAGGTCAATCAGCTTTTTCATGTTACCTCCTATTGTGTCAAAAACAGTGTTCCAGTGAGGTATATTTTGGTTCCATGTGTTATACATGACAACAGATACTGAATCATAGGAACAGCTGTAGTTTATGTTGTCCCACACGATGCCCTTAAGCCCAATGTCTGCATCTGGTGCAGATGCTGCTACATTTCTCCTTTTCACAGGTTTGTCTTTGGCATCAGTCAAATTTTTTCTTCCTCTTTTTTTCTGGTTTTTTTTTGGTGTGGGCTTCTTTCTATCATTGCCTTGCTTTCTCTGCACTTCTGCTATATCTCTAGCTTGAGACATTGACCAAAAACCCTTTTCATTGCCATGAAAATGTGGAATTAACTCTTCTAATGATTCCACTTGGATGGCAGAATGCCAGTCTCTGGTAAAGTTTTTTGAGCATGTTGCAGTGAAAGCCTTGATTAAAGGGTTTCGCATAGTTTCATGAATACTTGAAGGAAGTGTTTTGTTGAATCTTGCTTCTGTTATCATGTCCAGGACATTGAGTTCTAGCAGTTCCTTGTGATAGTCTGCATAGTCTTTCAAACCATTTTTGATTTTCTTGATGGTCCCAAATGTGAGGTCACCTAATATGAGGGTGTTGTCAGCATTGGCTGAGCGAGACAAGGCTGTATATATGGCTTGAAAGTTCTTGCTCTCTGAGAGTTCAGTGATGTTGTGCTGTCTTGTCTTCCCTTGTGAGGCATAGTCTGTCATCCCAAAATTGGGGAGGACACGGACCTGCTCTCTTTCTATAGTAATCTCACTGTCATCTGGCAATGTGCACTTGACCTTTGTATTTGTACGAGGTATTGGTACTACATTGGGAGGTAAACCTGGCAGGCTTACATTGGAAGGAGGATTGATAAGTTTGACAAACAAAGTATTCAATATTGTTTGTCCATATGGGCCTGTGGATTCATCCCAGCCTTCCACAACACCTTCCTGTCCTTTTGTAATACATATTTCTGTGCCCAGATTGTGTCTAATCATGACAGGCATACCCTTGGCTAGTGTTAGAACTCCTGCTAGCTGTTCTTCTGTTGTATGTGGAAGTAATCTCCACAGCTTCTCTTGCAGCATCTTTGTCATTCTCAGAACTCAAGTCGATTTTCTGGTACGTCCTTTTGTTCCAGATTCTTTCTTGGCAGTAGTTAACATATCAATTGAGTAGAATGATTTCAATTCTTGTTCTGTATCTTCAGCGAAGCGGCGACATCCTGATATATTGAATATATCTTTGTAGGTGTTCCTTGCTGTTATCACAGAAAGGTACCTGAATTCTGGTCTCAATAGGGTGTCTTTATATAGATGATTTATGACTCTGCTGTGAAGGAATTCAATATCTTCCATGGTACATGCTGCAAATCTCATGTTAACCAAAGCATTCCGTAGGGAACTGTCAGCATCACCTTTGGTTACTTGCCTCATGTTTTTCTTTAGAATTACTACTGTGGTTACCTCATGCCACAACAGCTTTCCTAGAATGGCATTGATTTGAAATGCTTTCATATCACCATGAATGGTACTGTCAACAGATCCACTGTATAAAGAGGAGCCATATGTTGGAGGCAACTGAGCAAAATCACCTGCAAAGATCATGTTCGTACCCCCAAAAGGCTCATCATATATTGCATTGAGCTGAGCAAGGCGAGCACATATCTTGTATAAATCTTGACATGCTATCATTGATACCTCATCAATAAAGATGTATTCTACTCCAATCAGCTTATCCTTTGATTCCTTTACAATGGTATCATCACTAATACTGTCATCTTGCTCCCCATTTTTTTTTTCAGTTCGGATGCCCAAGATGGAGTGGTATGTAGATCCACCTAGTAAAGCAGCAGCAGTTCCTGTTGGAGCCAGTACAACAAATCTGTGGRACTCATTACGCTCCTTGAAAAAGGCAATCAAGGCCTTGATCACCTGTGATTTTCCTGTGCCTCCCATGCCACCYAGATACATCTTTAGCTGCTCAGGGTTTTTGCTGCACGCATGCTGTGCTATAATGCGAAATGCTCGCTCTTGTTCTGCATTAAGKGTAGAGTCCTTCACTATGAGGTCCATAAGTGCATCATCTTTCACATTTTCAGCTTTGAAGTCACATTGAAGGTACGATGAATCAACAATCTTTACAACACCATTTTGATCCTTGCTTAATTCCTGATTGTTTTCAGAGAAGCCTTCATCTGCATTGCTGACTTGCTTGATGGGAATTGTGCTTTTCCTTGATATTTGTATTTTGCGCTTAGCCTCATTAATYTGAGTTTTCCAGTGCRTTGGTGCTAGTCCATATGTGAYGGTATCATGAGTCTCTAAAGAGCTTTCAATCAATTGGATATCAGAAGTTGTATTATTASYATGATTCTTGTCTGCATTTGCATYCATCTTTTTTGGTGAGRGCCTCTTCAATGTGTCAGATACTATTGACCATGGCTGAGCTGCTATTTTGTGAAGCCACCCAGATTTGTAGACCAAATGCTCAGCCTTTATCATGTCRYTGCCTYRAGAGATAGCCTTCTTACCTTTCAATCCCAGAAATGGATCATCAATATCACCAATTTTGGCTGATATCTSGTTCAATATCTGATTATATTCAGMMTCTACCTCCTCATCCATTTGACTTCCAAATTCCCTGCTCCCAAATACTTTCTCTCGCACTTCTYTAGCCCTTTGTCTGAGCAGTGCATGATAATCATCCCTATTGTCCAGACACTCATACCGCAGGTTGAAATTATTCATATATTTTGTATGCRTCTGGGAGAATGTATGACCTTCAAAAGCATTCTTCCAATTCGTGTGTTCACCTTTCAGATCATTTGCATTTCGCCATGGTTTGAACAGTGTTAGCATTGTTAAGTAGTAAAATTCTGTGTCACCACTATCACGACGGGGCAATGACCCCCCAACAAGATTGGGGACATGGGTATGTCTGCGATTTTGATGATAAATTAATGCATGACTATGGGCTTGCGGGTGTCTTGACTTCAAACRCAAAGCTTTGTTGGGTATATGATAGTCATCATTGTTGGAAGACTCTTGACCTTCGCTATCATTTGTACTGTTTGYCTTTTTTCTAAGTTTGATTTTCTCAGTACACTGAACAAACTCATAGAGTGAGATCCAATGAAGTTCATCTGGTCTATCAGTATAGTCATCCACATTGGAATGAGCTGTTATTCCTTCTTCACTGTTGAGTAGTACCACACGTTCTGCTGTTTCTTCCATACTTTGAGGGTTGACCTCTTTGTATATTCTACTGGTATAACTTCTCCACCAGAAAGGAATGAAATTGTGGCTTTTGTAGYGATCTGGGTTCCCTAGTAAATACATGGATGCCATAGGGCTTCCAATTTCAAGTTTAGTGGTCAGATTATTGGCTAGTTTGAGTATCAAGGTYCGTGCAGCATCCTTTCTTTTCTCACTGGCTCCAGTTAATTGTACATTTTTCTGGTAGATGTCATAAGCACTTGAGAATATTTGGTGTGTCTTCAGAGTAGGTTTAGTRATATAATCAGTAACATATGACACAATGGCTTTTATAGAGGTGCCAGACATTAAGCATGATACATCTGTATTGCACCGAACTAGGTATGTCAAAAGAGGAGTGAAAAAATTMATCCATTCTTCCTGMTTTTTAAGATTAATATGGCCTTCCTCATCAACAGCAGTCTCAGGGTAGAGGTCTCGTGGAAAACGAGCTCTGCAAATGCCATGTTTGTCTAAGCAGCCCTTTGGTTGATTCACAACTGGAGTATTTCCAGAATCATCAGCCAAAAGCTGCCTGGATCCTCTACAGGAGTGTACATTGCACCTCAATATCAAGTCGTCAGCAACAGAGTTGAAGTAATTCCACCATGGATGAACTGACTTGCCATCAATATTGGAGTTGCATGAGCATACATCAGCTGGAGGTTGTGAAGGGAGAGTTAGTGTTGGATCTAAATAACTCTTATCAGTCTCTTTTTTGGCAATTATGGTTGATCTAACATCATCATGTCCTCCAGTATGTAGTTCACCTTGACTACAAGACTCTAGATATTCTATCAAGGCTTGCTGAAAGCTACTGTCCTTGTTCATCAGTTTATCTCTAATTTCTTGTGGTGATAAACACCCTTCTAGCCATAACATCAAATGCAAATGCAATGTGAGTCGGCCTTGCTGCTCCACTGTGCCATAGTATGTGTTAGTGTTGCCATAAATGCCTGCATGGCCAGAATCCACCCCCAAGACATGTTTAATGAAAGCTTGTACCATGTAATGGAAGAAACGAGCAGCTGCCACAGGATTTTCCATGACCAGTTTATCTCTTGTCTGACTGCTAAGTATGTTTGGTGAAAAGCATTCATTTCTCTGAGCATAATAGAGACATAAAGGGTGCCTGCTATCAGACGGAGATAGAGTTATAAACCATGAAGGTGCACCTGCAAATGAAATCAGGGACCAAATTTTGTTTCGCATATATTTTTTGTTAGTCAAAAAGCCTTTGGTGTATCCTCCAACATGGTCAAGGTCATCCAACCAGTCGTAACAGTGCCTCTGTTCTTCTGTTTCAGGCTTGATATAATTGCCAGCCTCAAGGTTCTTGGACAGGTCTTGTAGAGTGTTTGAATCAAGGTTGAGAATTCATTGGGAAATGTTGTGAAAGTTTGATCTTTTTGCTAGCAAATAGCTTCCTGTAGCATTTGATTTCATTTGTTCATGGTTGAAGGCAATCATAGGAAAGTAGAAATCAGTTTGGAACCTCTTATCATGGTAAAGTAGTAGTCTTTTTTGAATTCCAGATCAGATATGGAGTGTTTATGTCTCTCCTGCCCAACACCACCAAGACCATAAGGGAACAGCCATGGAAAAATTTGAGGGTACAACTGTGGATTGTTGATACGATTTGCAGGCTCAGATCCCTGGCCTACTGCTAGCATCATCCCTCCTGATTCAAGGTGAGCCAATGCTTTGGCTTTCAGAGCCTTAAGGCTCATATTTAGAAATTCAGTACCTGTTAGACCATTCACTACAAAGGGACATGGGCCTTCATTAGTTCCTTTAGACATTGCATCGTCATGCACGCTTAGCTCTGAAGCAAGCTTAATTGTTGGGTCAACATGTTCACCCACTTTTCTAAAGTCAATATATACTGGTACTCCATTCAAAGGATATTGCTCAAGATTTTCATTGCTAATCTCTAAATCTGCACAATCTTGATGATTCAATTTGAGCCATTCTAGTGCTTTTGCTACTTTGTTTTTTTAAACAAACATAGGTGAACGTTTTAACTCATGATCTGTTGGTGCTGCACTTCCAATAAACAGTATGGCCAGAACTTCATCCAGTTCCTCAACTGGAGGTGGAAGAGTTTGGTATACCTTCAAAGTTGGGGTAGGGAATGAAATTGCATTTGCTATTAGCTTTGCTCTGCCAGATGCAACCCTTATCAAGCATCTATTATGCCTTACTCTGGCTATCAGCATTTGCTCTGCAAATGTCAAGTCTTGTAGAACATTAGGCACTTCTCCAATCCATAAACCATTTGCTAGAGCATACTTGGGTCTCTTTCCTCAATTTAGATACTGAAGGCACTGATGGCACACATGTTTGCATGTAGGTATTATAGTAGGTTCATCCATTCCCACTATGTGGTCAGTCTCAACTCTACGTTCCTTTCGGGTGCAGTCTGGAGCACGAAGAAGTTCCATATTAATATTTGGCACAGTATCTAATTTGGTGAGATTAACAAAAGTTACCAACTGTCCACAAACAGCACATCCAGCCTCTTTAAAACTTGAAGGCTGAAAGTCATTGCAAAATCCATATATGATTTTCCCCATAATTTCTCTAGATGCAGGTGATGGAGGGAAAGCGTGTAATATGTCTTCTTCATTGACTGGTGCAGAAGCATCAGGATTATCAGATAGCGTTGGATCCTGGGCTGAATGATCTCCCAGGCCACAGCTGTTGTTCCTCATCTCCAAAGGTCTATAAAGTGAAACATTATTTTGACACTCAGCACAACTGTGGCCTTCTAGCTTTGAAATCAGCACTGGCTTAGTGTCATGCTTCAGAAAAGGAATTTTGTGAAGATTGAGCAAGCTATGCAACTCACCCACTTTCAGAATGGAGCCAAACATGTGAAGTGGGACTCTAGATGCTACAAGGGGGAGCCTATCAACAAGAATATTGGCCAAATCATTTGATACATAAGTTATATACTCAACAACTTCATCATCCCTGAAGTGGTGGATTTGTTTTGCTGTATTTCTGACTTCACAATCTTTGATATCAGAATAGAGCAGAGTCCTTAACTTGGTACAAGATGCCTTTCCTCCACCTCGCATTTTAGTTGAATCAATTTTCTTGCCAATGGAAGATTTTCCTCGTTTATGCGTGAATTGATTCAATAAATAACATATATATTTGACATTGTTGCTCAGAATGCACCCAAAATAGCTAGTGTTTGAAGGTGAAACCTTGATTGTTAATTTTGCCAGTCTCAGCAAAAAGTCATTGCGAGTCATACAGTGACGTTCTGTATATAATTTAACTATTGCAACTTTAATGACAATAGAAGTGACCTGAGGAGTAATCATTTGTAGGTATAGATATACATCTTTTTTAGAGATAGAAATATGAGGCCCAGTGAAAGTCCGCTCCGCACGCAGCTGGATTTTACTGCGATCATCCGAAAATGATATGCATCCACCTGCCCCCTTGCGATCTTCAGAGCAGCACGGATATTCGCATTTTTTGACGCATCCCCAGAAGCATTTTCTGTAGACCTCTGTAGTATACTGACCTGACTGGAATAAAACGACATTTTCTGTTGAATTTCTCGAGCAGGATGTTACCAAATATCACAGAATTTTTTCAGCTGGTTGCAGAGCAGTGCAGAACGAGAACTCAAATTGCTGAAGCTACATGATACAGTTTCTGCTTACTGCTGCGATGGTACGGAAATATCTGCGAGTGTCCGAATGAGGCTGAAAGGAAATACAAAGCAAATAATCTAGTGCGACTGCGAGAATCTGGAAAAAACTGCCACTGTCCGGATGTGCATGCGAGCGTCTGCAGGCCAGCCCGATCGCTATCGATGACGGCCACCTGGCCCACTAGGCCCCCTCCTCCTCCCCCTCCTCTTCCTCGTCATCTTCCTCGTCATCTTCCTGAGTCAGCTCCGCCGTTTGCTGTTGCGTTCCGCATCCCAAGGCTGTCTTGGGGTCATCACGATCCTTCCCTTTCTTCGATCCCTTCTGAGCTCTGCCATAAAAGGGATAGCTTAGTGCACGTCTGGCGCAGGTACAAACACACTTACTTTTTGGTAGCCTTTGACGGTTTCGCAGCAAGACTCTTCTTTTCGTATGTCTGAAGAAATATATATTGATGAGAACGACAAAAATGCAATACAAAGAAGCACAACTCACTAGTTTGGTGTTTCGGTCAATGCTCTTCCAGAGCTCAGCATAGTCCTTTCCTGAAATGGGGTCGTTCTCTTTGAGGTAGTCGATGAGATACAGGTTCCTTGCAGGGATCTGTTAGCAGCAGACTTAAATAAGGCCATATATATACTTACTTTGCTGCCGTTGAGTTCGTTGGCTTGATACCCTGCGTTGCCCTTTTCTTTTTCGGGACCTTTGCTGCTGTGGCAGCGTCCAGTGGGTCTGTTCCTGCCGGTACCTTGGTAGCCTTTGCTTTCTTCTTCTTTTTGGTGGACTCGTCGGCAGGGGGAGGAGGGGGTGATAGATCTGGGGGTGGAACAACGATACTGGGGTCAATTGCTAATTTGACTCTGCCACTATAAGATGGGTTGAGTTGAGAAACACGACATAGCAGCATGAGAGCACTTACAGAGCACCTGGTCCGCCCTTCTTGCGATGCTGCTGTGGACCGCCTTGGATGCCATTGGGATTTTCGATGCCTGGGCCTGACGTATTCGACAACTGAGACTCTTCGGGTTCAGAGAGCTCTGAAAGAGGTGTCATGGAGCGGTCGTCATGCGTCTTGGGTACATCCATTGTTGGCTCGGCCATGTTTGTAGACGTTGCTGGTGGAGGAGGGGGAGGAGGAGGAGCGACAGCTTTCCCGGTTGCGGGCTTGGCCTTCTTTGTTGCTGGTGGAGTCGATGGAGACTGGGTGTTGGAAGAGCCAGCTTTCTCAGTCTTTTCCAAGACAGCTTGTTTTACTAAAACACGAATTATCAGCGATGTTGAATAGATAACTAATAGAATACGAAACCTTTGCTCAACTTTGCCTTTTTGACCGACTTCTGACCCTCCTCGCCATCCGAAACAACGATAACTTCATCAGCTGTTCCGCTCTGCCTTCTGCTCCTTGATATCATTGGGGAGATGTGTGCGTGCCCAGTCTCCCCATTTGATGGAGCAATACAACTCGGGTTTCCAATATCCACTGCAATATTGAAAGAACTTGAAGTGTTGAATCAACATACCAATGCAGTAGTTCTTGAATCGGGTTCCAGCAACACCCCAGGTGTGCGGAAAGTAGGTGCCAAGGACGGGCACCAGATCTTGCAAACACCCGTAAAAAACCTTGGTGACCTGGTCGTGGACCTCTGGGCTGATGACCTGGCCATCGCTCTCCGTGAGGTAGAGGAGCTTCTTGTTGGTCCTGGAGGCCTTCCCATTGGAGGTGGAAGCTGCGTCTTGGGGCGGAACATTGGAAATACGGTTCTGCTTTGAGTCCCATGATGACTTGTGCCAGTACGGAACATTGGGGAATTCTGCTTGGTTGAATCCGGGAGGAAGTGCGATGATGGGAATTCCATGACTTGTATCGGCCAGAATTCCCCTTGACCTGTCGGAAGTAATAAGAGACGAGCCGGGCATTGGTGTCGATGTTCTGGTGGAAAAGGGCGTGGCGCCAGCCGAAGACACAGAGGATGTTCCTGGCTGGCTGAGAAGTGCACGATAGTGATCCAGGAGCTCCCTATGGCGTACCAATGTGAGTATTCTGCATTAATATAACTCGTAAATAAAGACTTACTTTTGTGTTGCTACAGATGCTTGCAGCGATTGGGCGTGATTGTACAGCTGCATATATGCTGTATTTTGGGCTCTAGTAAGCGTCTCATGGGTTGCGGATGCAATGATCCTTTCAGCATCGACACCGCCGAGGCTCGATTGCCCAGAGAATACAGGCAATTGAGGTTGCTAGAGTGGGCAAAACACAGTTATCGGCAATCATTATCATAGATAGGGGCTATTGTCACGTACCATTGGCTCCGCTTTGACTCCCAAAAACCCTATGCCGTCATGATGAGAATATTGAGATGAAGCAAAGCTCAATGGCATATTGCCATTATGGCTTTGGTAGATTCCATGGTCCATGGTGGTAGAGGCAGAGGGCAGGACAGAGGCGCAGGACAGCTCAAAAAAAAAAAANTGCGACCCTTTGTTTGGCTTTATTTGTATACCTCAGCGCGTCAAGCTATTTGCTCGTCCATCCCAAAATGACGCCAACAGAGGTTTTTTAGCTTTTAAAAACACACTTTTACCTACAGCAGAGCAAAGTCCAGAATTGTAAATTACAAGAGCTAAGGTGCATGTAGAAAGACATTATAAAATACCACGCAGCGCTCGTCCCATATGCATGTTTACACGGTGCTCATGGAGGGAAATAAGATCCGCGTATGCCGATGCATCTTTGTAACGTCTTCGAGCCAATGCTACAGTGGCCTCAGCCTCTTCAAGGGCTTGACGTGCCTTTATTCTCGCCTCCTCCACCACATTGCACTGGGTCTGCATAATCTCCCGAGTCCCATAGAGCTTGCACATGAAGTGCTTGTACTCTGATTCTCCGGAATGATCCAGCATTGGGAAAGACCCAATGATCCTCTGTAATAATCACAAAATCAATATAGATATGAACCAGATATAGAATGGAGCACTTACATTGAGTTCGTCCATCTCAAGCTCGTTAAGCGCGGAACCTGGTTCCATTCTTTTTGAATTGAATTGGAAGCGGGCCTCGGCTTGCTGTTGAGCCAATGCTCTGCATTCAGCACAGCTGCAATCACCGAAAGGGCAAGGCAACGGCATGATGTCAAATGCGTTGAGAAGGTAGTCTTCTTTTGAGATATTGAGACCAGGCCAAACAGAGTCGGAAACCTCGGAGCCTTCAGAAGAGTCGGATCCAGAATCCATGTGAATACCAGCAACATTAGAGCGTTTGGTTGCAAGGAGGCGCCGACGGTAGCCATAGCATTCAGTGTATTGGGGCCGTAGAATTTCGTCATTTTTGGACAGTTGATCCCAAAGATTGTCTACGAGTGTGATATCGCCTTGCTCGAGAGGCTCAGAAAGCTCAGACATTGTAGACTGGTGTTGATAAGGGTGCTATGGGAGGGAGAAGAGCAAAAGGAAATTCAAACTCCGCTACTGTCTGCGCGCTTCTGCACGCTCCAACGGAATTCAGCGTACACCCATTTTATCATCAACTGAAGGCTTTTTGTAGTCAATCTATGTGCATTAATTCATATTCTAATCATTTCTATTTACTGGAAGTGGTTCTACATAGCCTGCAAGAGCCTCTGACTCTAAACCAGATTTCTCTACGACAAACCATCTCCCTTCGTGCGGGCTATCTCGTGGAAAGGGCTGCATTGATACAACAGAAATGATGTTTCCAACATCAATAACTTGAAGCTCTTCATATTGAGTGAAGCTGCAGCTGTATACTGTCTTGAAGGATGATTCATATAAATCCATGTCAGGAGGGCCATACAGCGAGACAACAGCCTTGGGAAACATATCCTGGGTGTAGAAGAAAAACTGAACCTCGCCATACTCAATCTGGCCCCGACAGTTAATCTAAAATTGATTAAACATAGTCTCAACATATATTAGTGATTCTGTGCCCTTACCTTGACATTCCGAGAAATCCGGCGCTTGGCACGGTGCTGGTTACTTTCTGAGAAAAAGCTTCGACATATCTGCCCATTTGGAAGGCGAAGTCGGCCCCACTTTGCCACCCGGTTCATGTTGACTTCAATGGAGATAGTTTCGCGCACAGCTTCATTTGTTGCAAGCCAGTCCCGACGCGTTGATTGACGTGGTCGCAGAAATACAAAACCATTGCCTAGATCTTCAGCGTATTTCGGAAGGATAAACTTGGGATCATGGTCGAGATGGGGGTACAAGATTTTGATTATGTTTGTCTGGGATCGATGAACTGCAATTTCCATTAAATTGGCAAATGGAGATCCAGGCTGGCGGAGCTCCCGTCCAAATTGGCCAATAATTCGTTTGAGAGGGAATTGATTTGAGTAGGCTCCAGGTCCCACACGAAGAATTTCAGGGGCAGTGTGAAGGAGGGTGTGAAGACATGGACGGCAAAAATGCATCCGGTCAAGACGTCGCTGATAGTAGATGTACTCAAACTCGAGGATTGCGTTCACAAGGTCCTCATGTGCTTCCTTGACTTGTGCAAGGGTCACTGAGCGCCGCGTAATGATGCGGACGGCATGGACAATCCTGCACAGATTCTTCCAGTAGAGGTCAGGAAGTAGGCCAATGAGGTGTGCTGGCATCAAGTCGATAAGCAACTTCCAGTACTCAGTCGCTTTGTAGCCACTGGAAATCTTGAGTTGAGGATTCTGTGGGGGCCAGTGAAAATGGGAAGGTAATATTGCGTTGAATTAGCGATCTGCTCCCCAAAATCCACCCAGATATCTCCAAAGAGCACCATCCAGTCCCAATTGCACTTGTTGTCCGTAGCCTCACACTCCATTTCACCTCGGAAAAGAGGGATAAGAAGGTCAGGGAGGTTGAGATAGAATAGATGCATGAGATCGACGCTGAAGCATTTTGGTGGCTTCAGCATCCGAGAGGGGTGGAGTCCGCAGACAATCGATGGCTTGCTCGCTCCGGTATCAAGCCGGTTTTGCTCATATTCCGTCTTGGTTTCGGACTGGAGTACAGTGCGCAGTTGATCCCAGTACTCCTCCTCAGACGCAGTATGCTCAGCAGCAAAGTCATAGTCTTCATGGTTACATCCTGGGCTGGCTGTCGTTGGGGCAAGGTGCGCAGAGTAATAGTGACCTTGGTTTGCTTTGTGGCGTCCTTTGAAAGGACAGCCCAAGCGGCATCCATGAGCACCATGGTGTCCAACCCTCCCATCGAGATCCCTCAAACACAGCGCATCCGCCATTCCAAGTATAAAAAATATGCGCGAGTGAATGACCGCCTGCTTCATCCAATCCCATGCGGGCAATCCTTCAATCCCATCGCTATCCTTCATTCTCTGCAACGCTGAGAGGTGGTGGAAACTCCGAAAAAGGAACGAATCAATATTCTTTGGTTTATTAGGGCCAGGGACAATCAGAGCTGGGAGAATATGCTTTCGCTTGTATCGAAGAACAGGATCGTAGTCGAAAACGATCCAGATTGCTATCCACGTATCTGACTGCTTGTTGCGGTAGAGTTGAGCCCCATCGAATGAAAACCCTATCGTAATATCGTCCTCGCTGAGCTGATGCTCCCTTGCCAATTCACGGAGTTCGGATCCTGAGAATATATCCTCGTATACTGGGACATTCCCATCTTCATCCTCCTGCGGCAAAATTTCAGCGAGCTTCTGGGATCAGTATCGCATCGCAGCCGATCCTTCTTGTGATCGTCTAAGCGCCTGAAGCTGTGGGCCAAGGGGTATCGTAACCATTTGCTGGCGAGGAACAAGCGGAGTTTTCTTCTTCTTGCGGCAGTCTCCGTTTGCGCAGAATCGTGGCGAGTCGTCGCAGACACTGCACGATGTCCGGTCTTCAAAAGGGCCGGTATATGCATGGCAGCCTTCGGGGCACATATCATCCCGAATTGCGATGATCCCTGTGATTTGGAGGAGGAGCTGTTCAAGGGAATAGATGGAAAGAACGTTCGTCCCAGGCCAACGACGGAGGACAGCATCACGAGCCTTGTTGTATGATGCCTCTGATGCGCTTTCAAGCCCCATGTACAGGTCGAGCGAAAAAGCAATGTCGGGGTCCGTGAGATCCACCTCAAGCTCGCCGTTGGGGGTTGACATGAGCTGTTCTACAACTCTTGGGTCAAGCTTGCCATTAAAAAGAGTTGCTGACTGGATTGCGCGAATGAATTCTTGAGTCTGATGCAGATGTCTGATTTGCGATGAGGGTTGGTCTGCGAGAAGCTCTGGCTCTGGCTCTGGAGGTGCACTGTTTGCTGCCGGTTGAGTTCCTGCTAAAGCAGCAGTGCGTTGCTGCTGGTCAATTGCATCTTGACGTTGACGCTCGAAGAGACATTGCTGCTGATCGGCGGCATCTTGACGTTGACGCTCGAGGAGACGGGCTGCTTCAGCCTCCAAATCATGTCGTGCATCTTCAGGTGCTTCCTCGTCCGAGCTCTTAGAAGATTCTCCCGAATCGCAGGGACCCTGTTCCCCTTCCGCACTTTTGTCCCCCTCATGCCTGCCCTCCTCTTCGACCTCATCCTCACTCATCCCACCTCCCTTTTCTCCCTCATCCCCACTGCCAAGCCTCCCTCCCTCTTTGTTCCCGTCCTCACCAAGTGGGCCTCCATCTTCAGGCCCATCCCAGACGGGCTCACCTCCTCCTCCATTCTCATCCCCACCCGGCCAATTCCTCTCATTGCTACCATCACGAAAATCATCCGATGGAAAGTGATTGTTGCTCCTCAACTCATGTCCATGCTGCTGATATGTTGTATTAGCATGGTGGCAAGATGATAAATAAATAGAATACATTACCTCGGCATCCATCGAATCAGAGCCGGTCCCGTCTCCTTGTATCATAGATCTATCTGGCGGAGCATCCTAATAAACATGTCAGACACTGCATATTACAAACACGGTTGAGAATACCTACGTTGAATTCACCCCATTGAGGACTGTCCTGCCGGAGCCTTTTTGTCCGGTCCATACCTTCATCATCTTCGTGATTGTCATTTTCTATGCCACCAACGTCTGGCTCCAGATCTAGAGTCCGTTTGCTACCAGAAGGTGAGCCAACTTCACCAGCAGCACTGCTGCCAGTGCTGTTAACTCTGTAGCGAGCGCCGGGTGCCTCCATGGATATTCCGGGGGGCTGCGTCGATGGCCCAGGCTCTTGCGTAGCACCAGAATGATGAGATGCTTCTGTTTGCAACGGGGTAAGAGGGAGCGGCACTCTTGGAATTGCAGGATCGTGTCAAACGTTGCCATGCCGGGCCAATGTACTACGACTGACAAAGTTGCCCCGACATTTCGTGCAATAGCATCTTCGCCACGTCGGATTTGGTGGGCGCTGTTCAGGCCACTCAGAAGACATAACGATAAAACAAGTTTATTGTGTGAGGAGGAGAAGAGTGTAAAGAGGAGAGTACGAGATGCAGCAGCAACGTCGAAAATTCGGCGGTATAGGGCCGGCTATTCACATGGTGACGCCATCGGTCGGACGCAGCATCAAAAGTTGCCAGCCTTTGTGTCACAGCGACTTGGTGACCATCGGAAACCTTCCAGCCCCCGCAGACTCACTCAGATATTTCCGGCATTTTCAGGAGCTCTCAGAGCAGGTTTTCACTGGGTATGAGGACTGACCTTGGATTCAGCTCTTTCAGATGCTGATGATTCAGTCACTATATATCGGTGAGCATGCACAGTTGTATTCAAGAGGACCAGGGGCTGTAGTTTAGTCTGATAGGTGGACCCTGCTGGCAATAGAGGTTCATCTATACCATCTAAAGGCAGTTGATATTCATATTTACATGCACGAGGCAGTAGGGGTTGATCTATACCTGCCAAAGGCAGTCAAGTTTCATTTATACATGCCAAAGGCAGTCGAGGTTTATCTATAGCATAAGAATCACATAGTAGTAAACTGCAGACTCTGGCTATATACAGTAAATAGCAAACAAAAATTATCACACTGCTCATAGCTGAAAGATTACCTGCAAGAGTATAAGCTGATGACAGGAAGGAGCAAGATGCACTCCATCAAAAATCCTTTTTTGGAAGTGAACAAGGTACAAACAGATGCAAATAGTATCAACACTACAATACAAGTACAAATCTAGGAACTAGCACCTCTAATCACACTTTCAGAGGCTTCTTCTAGAAATTTGTGAATCTTTGACACTTTGGAGGAAATCTTCAGTTTCTTGCGCCACATATTTTTGGTTAAAGGTGTCCAAGCAGTCTCTATCTCTGCCAATCGATACTGGTACCATGACTCAGCATCTGAAGTCCATCCTTGAGCTCCAAACCTAGCCTCCCACAGGTCGACAGGCGGCCACCAATAAACTCTGGCTAGTTCATCTTCATTTTTTTTTTCTGGATAATACAAATAATTGTTTAGCATTCAATTTTTTGATTAAATCATGAAACATCAACTTACTGGTAACAGAGATATAGGCTCCACAAATAAAGTCCATTTCCGTCAGGGTTAGGCTGTCATCTACCAGAACACTTGCTGCTCCATCATCCCTTAACATCCCATACCCAGCCATAGCCTCAGTAGAAGGACCATTCAGAATCTCAGTAAAGCCAACATAATCCACTGCCAGCCTCCACATGATTCCCCCATGCATTAAAGCAGCTCGACCACAGTGTTCCCTCAGAATCAAGGATCTTTTCAGAGTATAGCTGTCATAGTCTGATTGACTGAAGACATAGTCTGATTTACGGATACTAAGAAGATGAGGTGTTTCCCTTGGATTGAATATAGGCTTGGATGGAACCTGCTTCCATGTATTGAACCTTATCCCCTTCCCATAAAGATAATAAGCCACAGATGCTGCATTCTCCAGGTTTTCTGACAGGCAACAAATGCAGAGTGCAACTGAAGACAGTGTGCTTCCTATTAACCATCCACTGGAGTGTTTCAATGAAAACCATAATGCAGGGGAAACAGGTGCAGCAGTTTCAAACATGTAACCAGCTTTGACATCCCAAGTGGCAAGTTCTGTATCAACAGTCAGAAAGGAGCTATGAAGCAGCTTGTAACATGGCTGAGTTTGAATGGGCATTCTGTTATTTGGAGCAAGGTCCCACAAGTCATGATTTGGGCCATCCTTCAACAGCAAGCCTTCTACAAAAGAGGACAATGTAGCTCCCTCTTTGCTCTTCCAGAAGGGGTCTTTTGCTGGGAAAGCGCGATCAACACCCAAGATTTTTGGCACAAATCCATTTTGGCCTTCAGATAGGGAAGCAACTGAGCCTTCAGTAATTGGAAAGGTAAACCCAAAGAACTCATTTGTAAATGCAGAAATCATTGGCCAGAATTTCATGCAAGAAGGTGCAGTATGATCAGGACTTGGTATCTTGTCCCCAGGAATAGGATCTCTATCTTCTCCAACAGTCTTCCCAACTTCTCCTTCTTCCATTTCTTCCAATCCTCCTTCAGGAAACCCTTCTGAGTGTACCACATCATTCTCCATTGGCCATTCCTCAATGTCTCCACCCTGCTCACCATTTGAGGTTGCTAATACAGAATCCAAAGATTCAATGCTATATGGCTGCTCAGGCAGCAACCCAAACCAGACCCGCCAGCGAACTCTCTCATACTGAAGACTGGATCCATTCTGATCAGACTCTCTTTCTGCATGGCTCTCTATCTGATGCAGGTCAGGCCACCCAAAATATTCACGAAGATCCCACTCATTGAAAAACGCATCATATTTGGCTTGTTCTTTGCCGTATTTCCCATGAGGTCCAAATAGATAATCGGCATCTCCCATAGTGGATATAGGCATTTGATCAAAAGCTCCATCGGGAGTTTCTGGTTTCCATTCATAGTAGCGTGTAGCGTCAAAAGCAGTAGGTGGATAGTGTTCATGTTTGAGACGATGATCACAATCTTCCACAGACTCCTGCTTGATCAGGCTTTCAACCAGGTAGGCACGATTATCAAAGAAGTTGAGCCAACTAGCATCTGAGAGTGGAATTTCAGGTCTCTTCCTAAATTCAACTTTGCCATCAGGGAGTATTGGAGTAGGGGACTGCACACGACTGGGGACCACATCATACATTGTATTGCTGGGAATAGGCACAACTTCAGCACAGGAGGGGGGCGCATAACAATTCCAGAAGGGATTAGCATGAACGATTTCTTTCTCTCTTTTGCCCCACTGATACCACACAGGCACTCCAAATTCTACTAACCAATCAATGGAAGGGATTTCATGTGTATCATTATCAGGAATCGTGACAAAGACTCCTGCACGATGGACAGAATCATTGAAACAAGCGACACAAGAGCTACCAAGGTCAGATACAAAAATCTTGTCCAATAACACTTCAATGGAGGGTACAGAGGGCAAGTCATAGGTGGGTAGGTTGAGTTCTGAAGCCTTTCTTTCCAACCACACATCTACAGCAGCTTGTCTGGCTTTGATCACATTCTCCTCCTGCAATTTGTCCCAGTCTTCAAGCAAAATGAGCATCCAGTGGGGAACATATGTCTGTTTGCCAATGTATGCTGCTTCTTGTGCAGATGCCTCGGACACCGCTATTGCTTAACTCAGACAGCCCATCCATACTAGAAACCACCCACGTACTTTCTCCAAGTCAGCCCGAAGCCGGGCACATCCTCCAGGTCCTTTGTACAAATTGGATTCAATACGACTGCAGGGTAAAGCTGTTTGCATGGCTATTCCTTTAGTCTCATGCAAAAGGACGTCAATTGCTTGACTGATTTTACGTTCAAGGTTCCTCCATGCCTCCCACGTTCCATTTTCAGGTATCGGACCTTTGGTGGAATCATAAACCACAGAGGGGACAGTCATAAGAGGGTGGAGAACTGGTTCCATGAAATCAACATTCAGCGGGAGAAAAGCTAGAAACCCATGGGCCTTGGTCCACCACTGAGGTTGCATAAAATGTTCCACATTGAACGTTTGGTCGCGAATACTTCCATCGTTTGCACTCTGTAACTTTGTCGGGATCTTGAGATCAGGACGACGACAGTTGAGCGAGTAGTAGGTGACCCCATCTCTTTCATAGAGATAGCCATAGTCCTTGGTTTTCATCTTGTACCGTAAACTCGAGGATTCAATTTTCTGTGTTGTAGCACCAGAGACATGGTATCTAGGAGCTGACAATGGCAGAGGAAAGTTGCCATCCACACAAAAGTCCATGGGACCAAGATGGTAGGATGGAAGAGGAGGCATGGTTGAGGCCAAAAAGGGGGTAGGAAAGTTTTTTGAAGAGCAAGTGGCCTTGCACAGCAGTCCAGTTTCAATGATGAGGCTAATTGTATTGTAGGGGGTGTGTGTCAGCAGAACCAGGATTCAAACAGGTGAATGACATTGAACGTCGTTCTCAAGGTTCCACTGGTGCGTCTGCGACAGAGAGAGGGGAATGGTAATTGATGTTTAAGTTGGGGTATAAGTCAGCGCAACCAAGTGTTTAACAGGTGAATGACGTTGGACATTGTTCTCAAGCTTCAACTGGCGTGACTACGACAGACGGAGGGGAATGATTATTAATGTTCGGGTTTTCTGTGGGGAGGCAAGTCTAGCTTCTGCGGGCACCAGCTGAGAGAGAGAGTAATCAAATAGAAAAGACGTGAGCTCAATCCACTGAAATGTGCGCTAAACCAAACATACCTTAGGCAAGTCTGACTTCTGGTTCGATGTGCTACAGCAATTGGAAGCTAACTGGAGCGAACATTTGACGTTGGGGGAGAAAGATATGGGCGGAATAGAGCACCAGCAGAGAGTGTGTGTGATTGAAAAGAGAAGTGAGTTCAATCCGCTGAATCACGCACTAGACTCAACCTACCTCGAGCAAGCGCGAGTTCAAATTTGATGTACCACAGCAAAGGGAGGGTCCTGCAGCAGTTCTGGAGTGAACTGTCGGCGTTCTAGCTATAGGATATAGGTAGAACAGAGCACCAATATAGAGAAAGAGTAATCAAAAATAAAGGTCGTGAGCTCAAGCCGCTGAAATGTGCACAAAACACAAGTACCTTGGGCAAGCCTGGCTTCTGCTCGAGTTACACATTACCATGAATGGAAGCTGGCACAGGGCTTCTAGAGCCATCAGTTGACGTTAAGAGAGTAAGAGACAGGCAGAATGGAGCAAGAGAAAGTTATCAATAAGAAAGAAGTGAGCTTGATCCGCAAGCACAGTCACTGAACACGACGTACATTTGGCAAGCCTAAATCCAAGTGTGATGCACTACACAGAATCATTGCTATGACAGAGTTTCTAGAGTGAAAAGCTAACATTAAAGGCGTGGTATAACAGAGTTATTGATAAGAAAGGGTGTGAGCTTGAACTGCCAAGACACGCAACAGACGCGACGTACCTTGGGCAAGCCTGACTACTGGAGTACCACACTGAACGGATGCTACCACAGAGTTTCATGAGTGAACGGTTGACATTAAAAGCGTAGGATAAGAGAGTTGTTGAGAAGTAAGGAAGTGAGCTCAACCCACCAAGACACGCACAACAGAGGCGACATACCTTGCGCAAGCCTGACAGCCGGAGTTCTGCATTGGGGTGAACGGGTGCTATGCAGGTATTCTAGAGCGAATGGTTGACTTTCTAAAATTTAGATATCGGGAGAACAAATTACAAAATGTTAGAAATGTTCAATAATATGTTGAGCCAGGTCAAACGCGCACTAAACACAACATACCTTCGGCGAGCTTGACTTCTGGAATGAAATGTTGCAGTACACGGAAGCAACTGCAGATTCTTTCTAGCCAAAGGTACAACATGTAGGATATGGGCGGAACAAAGCAATCGGAATTCCCTATATCACCAAGATACGAGAACATGCCCAAAACAAGGTCAATATGCTTGATCTGGGTCCCTTGCATAATGATGTCTACAAGCATATGCAGATACTTTCTGCAAACCCAGGGCAGTTGTTAGTTGGAGATCCCACGGTTTCACATTTGACCTCTGTTCTTTATGGCAACACATGGAGTAACCCTACATTTATTGAGATTATCCACTCAATGGGACCTAGTTTGCCAAATATAACCAATCTGCTTGGCGCTTTCTTTGCTGGTGCATGTGCAACATGGAAGCGGTTCACCTCTGTATTTGCTCCAGGAGGACTCATTGATGAGGCAAGCCAAGAAGAAAAGGAGCTTGCTTGGATAATGCCAACAAATGACATCAATGAAGGTGCACTTGGGTCCTTTCGTGTTATGATGTGTCATCAACCACAGTTTTCCCTCACTGGGTACAATGCACAAGCAATGTACTTTGATAATGACACTCAAGCATTCGTCAAGAAGCACTTTGTAGCACCAGAAGATCTGAAGTTCGTCCATACTGTAGCACGTGAAAATTCTGGGGAAGATCGAAGGCGCCACAAAGAAATCATTGAGCATGGTAAAAAGCGTGCAGCAGAAAAAGTAGCTCGACGTGAAAAGAGACAGAAGCAGGCTGAGGACAAAGATCACGCTTGGACCAATTGCAACTTGTCTTTGACAAAAAGAAAGTCCCAGATCTTAAAGGGGATCAACTCAAAGATATGCTAGACAAGTTCAAGGAGGCAGGGGCACCACATCTTGACAATACCAAGCGTAGTGACAAGGTTGGAGATATACGCAATGCACTTATACGTGCCATTGAAAGCTATCATGAAGGGGAGTGGGGCTCTACTTCAGACACTTCACAGGAGTCCGAAGATGAGTCTGAAGATGATGAAGAAAGCTCAAAAGTTTACTCAGATGATGGKAATGTGAGGATCTGGAAGGCGAAGGCGTCCGATAAGTTGGGTGTTATCACAGCTCGGGAGAGAGCGGCCATGGAGTACCGGCAGAGCTTGACCAAGAGGTGGTCTGTCGACAAGGATGTTGGGCGTGTCATGCGGTTAGTGCTAAAAGCTTTTTCGCGGCTTTGATGAACTAGAAGTCTCTGACCTAACGTTGATTTTACTGTTTATCCAGGACTCGGCATTTACCAAAGGCCGTATACAAGGCTTCGCAGCTCAAGACTACAATGTTGGACGCACGCCGTGTCAAGGAGGAGCGGAGAAGAAAACATACTCGTGCGGGAGATTCAAAACCGGTGGCGGAGAAGAAAAAAGTCATCTTTGCGGAACAATCATAATCTCGTTCGCGTTATTTCGATGGCATCCTTATTGTATATACGAGTACTGATTACGACTTCATCGCTTGCAAGTTGTATCCGTTTTGTCGAATTATTTGGGTCTATCTGATTCCCAGGTCTTTGGTGGGGGCCTACTAATGGCTGCGGCTATGCTCTAGCGAGCTCGGAGCAATCGTCATCTGTGAAGACAACAAAGCAAAATTCTGATGGTATAGATACCGCATAATCATTTTACCTTTCTTCAAGACTTGAAGAGGGAGCGGTGGACAAACCGAACCCTTTTAGCATGGCAAAGATTGACGCGGCATATCAAGAAGTCCTGAGTCATGAACAAATGAAGACACCAATTAGAAAATATAATAGGTATACAGATGATATATGACCATAAGTGTGTCCAGCTCTATCATACAAGGGGTGGGGGCCAAAGAACAACCCCTGGCAGTCTCCTCAACTCAGAAAATGGGGCGGCAAGTTAGGAAGGAGTGGAGCAGGAAGGAAAGGAGGGATCTGGAAGAAAGACGTGAGATCCATCACTCGGATCCCTCTTTGTTAGATAAGATGAATATATCAGTTTTAATTAAGAGATAGAAAGCCCAGTCTCGGAGATAGAGTTCCCAGTGGAGATGTAGGGTGTAGCGCAGTGCTACCTCCTAGTGTCCAAGGTCGGGGGTGGCCTCTGGCCGGGAGCTCGGAAGAGCGCGCTGTCGGCGAGGGCGATCAGAATCCCACGGTCCCGCTGGCGGAGTTCCAGCGAGATGAGAGTCCCAGAAACCACACGCTGCAGAGGACAGCATCAAGGCTCTCCGACCAAATCTGGTCTTCCAGTGAACTGGAATCCGTGCCAATCCCACACACTATGAGGAGAGATGGGCGGGTGGGAGAGAGAAAAGATGGYGAGGAGCACGTCCAACGGCCGTGTATGCGATGCAGGTAGGACGAAGCGAAACCAAATTATATTATCAAGCGCGCGAGCGCTTGTCCGGCGGGAGTTCCAAACCGAACCGGGACCAATATCGCTCGCGCGTGACCGCGTTTCCACTATCCTAACTTGCCTATCGATTGGCTTGGCCAACAAATCTCCCATCAGTACGGCGCATTTTGCGATCGATCGCAATCTCGGGAAACATGAGAACAAACAAGCGAGGATATATATAATGTCCAGCCCTCTCAAATAAGACCCCATCTTTCTTCCTTCCCTTCCCTCATGTGGGAGAGGATCCTGGCAGTGCAACCGGTGAGAGAGCGCTTACCCGCTCTGGTAAGTCTACTTGTATGGTCCGGGCTCTGGCACAACAGCCAGTGATGCTGTTTGTCGAAACAAGAGACCCCATCTTTCTTCCTTCCCTTCCCTCATGCGGGAGGGGATCCTGGCAGTGCAACCAGTGAGAGAGCACTCTCTCTGATGGTATGTTCCAGGCTCTGGCACAACAGCCGGAGATGCTGCTCGTCGAAACGCCAGGTTGCATCCTGACGAATGTGACGTTGCTGCTCGTCGAAGCAAGGCCTAGGGCCACTTTCAGCTGACGGTTCTCCCCAGTGCGCTAGCCCTCCCACAACAAACGCAACTGACTGATTTATTTTGGTAGTAAACGGCAATTAAATCATGTTCTGCCTGGAACATTAATCACCGGTGTAGTCCGCTCTAGACCACCTCTGCTGGCTGTGACAAGCCATTAAATGAATTAAACTGCCGCACATGCGACTAGAAACACACTCTTGAAAGCATTGATTTGCTAGCCTTGCGGTGGGCCTGAGAAGCATTTGTTCTGAGTGCCTCCAGGTGTGCAACGGTGACGCTAATTCAACGACTCTGCGCTTGGCAAATAAACAAAGAATCCGAGCCCACTTTGAGCTCCCAAGCAATAGTTCGTGTTCCCCTTTTGGCTACATAAATTCTTGCTAATCGCAATTCTTAGTGCTTTTGCAGTGGCCCAATAATAAGCTCATTTCCCGCAAAGTATACACTTAAAAAATTTCCTTCCTGTGTCGGGTGGTGCACCGGTAAATGTGGACTCAGAACTCGTGGCAATCCGTGCAGTCGCTGAAATCTTGTCTTGTATACTAATAGATTCAATAAAGTTTGATATCGAGATCTGTCCTTTCACTACCCTTCACGTATCTAAGCTCCAAGAATATGGCTTGCCATGTATTTAAGAAGTGCGATTACCGCCTCTTTACCCACTCTCAGCTCTCCCTGCGGCCCCAGGAACCAGAATGCGATCCCAGCATCTTGAACACTCCTCTGACCACCCACCTTTGCGACGAAGTTCTTCAGACCCATTGAGTCCTGGGTCCCTCACCCCGCCAAGTGGTACAGACAAGGCATCCAAAGGTTCCTTGTTCAAACGGAAAAAGCGGAGGCGACGCAACAAAACCACTGAAGTTGCCCCGTCACCCATCCCGTTCATGGATTCTGTCCTGCATCATTTCTGCGATGACGCCGGCAAACCTTCGGACACCCACAGCTCCGTTCCCGTACCGCAAGAGCTCAAACCCTTGACCTCGGATTCATTCGTTAAACCAATTCAGTGCGACCGACAGTACCCGTTCGACCAGCTAGAGGAAGCTCTGAAAGACCTCGATGATTCGGGATATCAACCAATACTTGAAGAAGGTCACCAGGATCTCTTTTACGCGCTGGAATTCATTGTTTCCACCAAGAAGACTTATCGGCATCTTCTCTTATACCGGGGTGAGCAGGCCCAAATGCTAGTTAACGTGTTACAATGGGTAAGTAGCCTCTCTTCTATCCGGCCTTTCCCCAAGCTCATCATCCTGGAGTTTCTTCGCGTCCACCCGCCCTTGGAAGGCCTCCTGAAGAGAAAGTTCATGCAGGCCCTCCTTCGACTTTCGAAACGCGCTAAACTCGTCCCCAAATTGTTCATTCTCCTAGGCGTGGAAAGAGGTGAAGTCGTCAGAGAAACTTCAAGCGTTGACATCTTTCGAGGACTTTATGGAGGTCGAGAGGTTTGTCTGAAGAAGTATCGAGTTCGTAGAGGGTCTCAGTCAAATGCTATTCGGGAAGACTTAGTTGAGGTAGGTACAATCTTCACGGCATCTTCGTGCTGAACGACCTCGTTGATACTTTTTGGCCAGCTTCTGATCAGAGAGACAATCATCTGGTATAACCACCGCCACCCGAACCTTCTTCCGTTTGAGGGCGTCTTCCAGCCCGATAACGACTTTGAGGAAACTTACCTGGTCTCACCGTTTTATACGAATGGAACAGTCGTGGAATATCTCAAGAAGCATCCCAGTGTAGAGAGGTGCTTGCTGGTCTGTCGAATATCCTTTCCTCCATGATGATATACTCAAGGACATGTTTACTATAGCTCACGGACGTCCTTTCTGGTCTTTCGTACCTCCATCAAAACAACATCGTCCATGGAGACATCAAAGGCGCCAACATTCTCGTCGATTCTCAAGGCAGAGCCTGTCTAGCAGACCTAGGGTTGTCGCGGCTTACCGACGCCCAGATCCTTACATGGTCCTCCATCCAATCAACTATCGCACCCTGGGGAACCCTTCTCTGGCAAGCACCCGAGCTTCTATTGGCCCAATTACAGGACCAGGAACACCTTCCTCCCCCCACCACCTTCAGTGACATTTATGCTTTTGGTTGCTTGGCTTACGAGGTAAGATGTACTGCCACCTACTACAAGCCTTGACCCTGATATTGACACCGCTACAGATCTTCACTGGTCTTCTTCCCTTTGCAGAGCTGGAGACCCGCGGTCGTAGCTCCTTTCAAGTACACAGAATGATCTCAACACAAGTTGTTAGGCGCGGGAGACGACCTCAGAAGCCGGCAATCGATGGCCCTGCGTACTTATGCTACGGGTTGACCGACAGCATTTGGGACATGATGGAGAGATGCTGGGACCGCGAAGCCAGATGCAGACCGTCAGCCGACGAACTCTTCAGGCTTCCCTTCTTGGTAGATGTCTTTGACGACCGTTTGGTTCACGCGTGAATGGATAGTCAAANCGTTTGGCCACCGTTGGTGCGCAACGTTCCCCGCGATCACATCGTCACGCGCAGAGTGCTCTTTTTTCCCCGTTCGTTCGTTCTTTGTTTATCCCCTCGTATGTATCACTACCCCGTCTCCATTCCTGCTCTTTACCCTTGGTTTCCCTCACCTAGACTTAAGCTCAACAGCGTTCTAGCAGCAGCATCATGTATAAATGCATTAGTCGTACAAGTATCCCTTTCAATGTCCTTAAAACGAAAGATCGTGATTACTCCATTCCAGAGACGACGATGCGTCAACGAGACCCCATACGCCAGCTTGACTGATTCTGTCATTTACTTCCTCAAATTCGGTGAGAACAGCAGCAGTGTTCCACTGACAATGTGGTCAATGACTCCAGGCTTCCAGCGGCCAGCCTGGTGCTTTAAGAGGTTCTGGGTTCTCTGGGCATCGAACGGGGTCACGTGTATCGCTGTTCGCGCTAAATGAACTAAATAGGAACCGCACGCGTCTGCCAACGCAGCAACCTATTTACTTCTGCCACTATGAGTGACGAAAAGGCAACTCTCTACCTCGAGGATATCGATAAATCCTCGTTCCAAGCCGCCCAAAAAAAAGCGGCATCCCTCGCTGCCCAAGCCTCGCAATCTTCAGTGACGACTGAGAAGAAGACGCGTAAAATCGAGACATTCTTCAGTTCTCAGCCTTCACAAAAAAAGCTGAGGGCAGAATCTGGCGCGGGTGTGCCAGCCTCATCTTCCAACGCGTCACTCACTACCCTGCCAAAGTTGAATTCTATCCCATTTTCTCTGACGAATTTCCAAAAGTCACTGAGTGACGAGGAAAAAGGGCTGCTCCAATTAGAGTGCGAGACCCTGGGACTGAGCTGGTGAGTTCATTTAATACTGTCGGAGGGATTCACACCTCACGCCGAGCTCAGGATGAAGCTGTTGCAAAGCGAAATCAGAAAGCCGTATTTTTTGAAGTTGAAAAAGTTCCTTTGGGACAATGGTCTCAAGTCGGCCCAGAATACCCCACAAACGGTTAACATATATCCTCCTGGTAAGCCTTTACGCGTAGAGTCAAATTTCACGCGTCCTTACGCTTGACCGAAGCAAAGGACATTTACAACTGGTCAAAGACCCCTCTTGGCAAGGTGAAAGTAGTTATTATCGGGCAAGGTTCGCAAAATTCATCCTTTGGTCTCGTCATCTATCGAACTTACCTTCTGGTACGTAGACCCATATCACGGACACGGTCAAGCACACGGTATGAGTCCTCGTATACCAGTCAGAGGTTTTTATGGGTGTTGATCTGACGTGACGCTGTGGCAGGACTGTGTTTCTCCGTCCCACCTGGCGTCAGAACCCCTCCATCTCTTCAGAATGTCAGTCTTGATACTTCGTCGCTGTTACAAGCCTTTCTTTCTGATCTCTTCTCTAGATTTACCAAGAGCTCAAAACGGAATACCCCGACTTCACGCCCCCAAAACACGGGTAAGCACTCGGACTATTAACAACACTGTCCGCTTACATTTACTCATCACGTCCCAACTCCCAAATCTTATTTTAACTAGAAACCTCGAGGCATGGTCCACCAGCGGCGTCTTAATGCTCAACACCTGCCTGACGTAAAAGCCAGTGAAGCCGGCTCTCATTCCCGAAAAGGCTGGGAACAATTCACCGAGAAGGTAGTCGAAGTAGTCGACCAATACGGCGGCGCCAATCTTCCGGCCGGCGCAAGCGGCTCAGAATCGACAGGCGTGGGCCGGGGAATAGTATTCCTCGCTTGGGGTGCTTGGGCATCTGAACGAGTGTCGAAGCTCAGCAAAGTAAGTTGTAGAGACCCAACCCATAATGCGACCGGATTATTAACTGACCGAACTCTTTCCAGTCAAAGCACCTTGTCCTAACAAGCGCTGTCAGTAATTTGTTTACCTTCAATTGTCCGGCTAATTCTGTTTGCTAACTCGAATTTGTTGCTACTAGCACCCGTCACCTCGTTCGGCAGACAAAGGGTTCTTCGGCAACGGCCATTTCCAAAAAGCGAATGAATGGCTTGAGGAAAAATACGGTCCAGATGGCAAGGTGGATTGGTGCTGCATAGGAGCGCAAACCACCCAGGGGTAGTGCAGACCGTAACCCATGGCCAACGTGCAGTTTCTTGAAAATGTATAATGTATATGATATCAAGCATTTATAGTCATTACTAGTATCCCCCTGTACATACCTACTTGGATGTTTCCAGACGTCTGTTAATCTTGATTCTTAATGCACAATAGAATTCGTGATGTTCCTAGGCCAACGAGGGGCCAGATGGTGAATAATTGAGTACAAGTTCATGAGTAACTACAAAAAAGATAGGACGTTCCTCTACTAAGCCTCGTCAGGAAGGGATAGAGAGGAAGCAAGGGTCTTTAAGTTAAAAATACACAGTTAGGTTCAAGATTCATCAGCGAATATTTTCAACGTGAGATGATAGGAAAGAGACACGGCATGGTAGTTGAGCACCGTTAGAGCCTGTCAGACAGGTGGTGCCCGTCATGCTTTTGGAGGAAGTGGAACGAAGGACAGTATGGTGGCGCAAAGGTTGACATCAGCTGGGGAAATGAATGATGAAGAGATAGGAGTCGGGATGGAGAATGCCCATTTAATCATCACGCTCGAGCGATGGACTCGCAGCACGTCCCTGTGCCTCAGCCTTGTGTCTCCTCAGCAGACGGTCAAGAGCTTCCTTCTGGCCGACAGCAAGCTCTCCACTCTGGATACCAGAATGATAGACACGCAAAAGAGTGTCGACGTCGTCCATTGATTGTGTTCGCACGTCTGCGAGCTCCTTGATCTTGGCCGTCACATCCTTAACCTGATCCCGGGATGCCATACAAAAAGATGAGGACGGTCAGCAGACGTGAAGGGAGGAACCCGCGATAGTGATAAAAGTGGAGAGCCAATCAGCATCGGGAGACAGATGCGAAAAGATCGAAAAATGCTAACCTCATCATCGGTAAGAGCAAGGCCCAATTGCTCCACACGAGACTTGACGGCATTCCAACCAGTGAGACGATGGCTAGCACGAGTGATTCTGATAAGAGAAAGCCCTGGAATCTAAGCCAAGGAGTGACATACCCAATGGAGACGTATCGCGTCAAACCGAAATCTTCAGGCTTGAGGATCTCGTAGGTGCTGGGGTTATTCAGAATGGCCTTGGCATGAATACCAGCCTTGTGAGTGAAGGCACAGTAGCCACTGTAGAGACGGTTAGTAAGGAACTTCTCTGAAAAGAGGGGGGACGGCATACGTGATAGGGTTCATGAATGGAATGTTAACTTCCACAGCCTCGGCAACCAAGTTCTCGATTTCTCGGAGCATGGCAAGGTTGTACTTGGCCTTGACATACTCTGGGTTGGCAGCGTAGAGGCAGGCAACCAAACCACCGAGAGGGGTGATACCGACTCGCTCGCCAATACCAAGAACGGCTAAGAATAATGAGTGAGGTCTCGAACATTCATTTTAAAGCAAGAACATACAAGTGTCAATGTGAGTGGCGCCGGCCTCCAGAGCAGTGTAGGCGTTGGCAATGGCCATTCCAGTGTCATTGTGAAGGTGGATTTCAATGTCGCAGCTCACAACGCTTCGGAGAGTCCTAACAAGGTCGTAAACCTGTCGCGGATTGGCGCATCCGACGGTGTCGGCGATACCGACACGGTTGACACCAATCTTATCAACAGTCTGGTAGATGGAGAGGAGGTCGACGAGATCTGAGCGGAAGGAATCTTCGGAGGAGAAGCGAACTTCGATGCCCTTGGACTTGACGAATTCGATAACCTCAATGGCGGTCTTGGTGATGTATGTCATATCCTTTCCATGCGAGAATTCACGGAGGAAGGACGAGGTACCAATGACGACATCGACACCATCAACACCTGAGGAGATGAGATAAGGAAGTGATCAAAAGAATTGTGGTCAAGGGGAAAACATACCCGTCTCAACGGCGATTCGGGCATCATCCATATGGCAGCGAATATGGGTGAGGATCTTGGCGCGGAGTCCGAGCTTGCAGATGGTCTCGCAATCAAGACGAGATTGTTCAGATGCAGCGGGCGATGTCAACTCAATGTACTCGACACCGAAGGCATCCAATGCCTTGGCGATAGCGACCTTGGTCTTGGTGTCGAAGAATGCATTTGCAAACTGTTCACCCTCTAAAGTAGTTGAAAATGTTAGCGTTCTATGCGCTAGCCGTGACTGATGAGAATCGCACCTCGCAATGTGCTCTCGATAATGTTAAAATTCGAGATGTTAGAGATCAAATCTGAAGCGCGGGCAGCGTAAGGGTTTCTAGGCTCCCTCTTGAGGTGAGCGTCTGGTGCCCTTGTGGTTCCTCGCTTTTTGATGGGTTGGGTCCCGTTGGACGAACCATTGACGCCGTTGGAATGGCCATTTTGAAGGGGGACAGCGACCATTTCGCTCTTGTCTGCGGCAGCAGAGTCTCCGTTTTGGTGGGGGCACATTTTGGATGTCGAGAGGGAGGACGGGGAGGTGGTGGTTGTGGTCGGAAAAGTCTAAGTAGATCTGCAAATTTGAGTACCGAGTCATTATAATACCAAAATGCATTCGGTTTTTGCCGGGATGGTCGGCCGATCGGCCTATCACATGAACTCCATTCATTCGACTTTCCTAGTAGTACACTACAAATTCCCGGCACAGCCAGTCACCGTCTCTCTTGTGGTCAGCACCCCTGACTGGTCTCAGTTGTAGACAATGCCCAAGCCCTACGTTACCCGTCGCTCGCACCGTGTCTCATTGTGCACGCTCTCGCAGTTGCGGTCGCAGTAGCCCATGGCACAACGACGGCATTGGTATGCTCCCCAATAGCCGCAAACGGAGCACAGGAGGCGAGGGGGATACGTAGGCGAAGGTGCGCTTGCAGTAAGATAAGAAGGTGCATTAGGAGGCAAGGAGGCGATGTTCTGTGACAGTCAGAGGGCAGGGTATCACATATTTCGCCTTAGACGCACCGATTCTTCAAGCAGGGTCGCGAAATTCTTCCGATAGAGCAGGGCAGACCTCACGTTCATGGTCGACTTCTTGCTGGTTGCTGCGGGCGAAGTGCCAGGGATGGTGACTTTGCGTTTGTCCGAAATGGTCTGTCTGGCCCGGCCCTTGGTGTAGGTGCCTTCTTCGCCCTCTTCTCGCCCATCTGCTGCAGTGGTTTCGGAATAATTTGATTTCTAGCAGGTGGTGAATGTTATGAGATACGGGGTCGCCAGGGCTCACACACCTCTAGCTCGTCGAGATGTCGTTTTGTTCGCCTGCTAATCACCTCGGGTGGCAGACCCTGCGAATTGACTGCCGCCTTTCTGACCGCTGTAGCACGTAGTCATTACTGTAAAGAATGCGAAGAGTTGCCCTAACAACATACGCTGTCCTCTTCCCCGCGTTGGGGCCATTGCTAGCGGTTGATCAATGTCAAAGCAATGGCTTCGCATTATCGGCCGATGGTCTGATCTCGTTCATGTCGGTGGCTGTTGCCTTGTATATCGTCGAGCACGCCATTTGCACCACTTTGGCGACGGCCAGCGAAGCTTCAACAGAAAACACTCACATCCAGAAGCCTGTTTTCATTTCATTTGTTGCCTACCAAAACTATCCAAGCAGTGCCACACCGTAACCTTGCACCCCTACACTCATCCTCATGGCTCCGAAACCGATTGAAACCAAGGCCATGCTCCATGACTTGCCCACACCGGAGCCAGAATCACCATTTGCAAGGTCGAGGAAGCCGTATAGGTTTTCGACGCTATGCGCGACCGTCGACAATCCCGATATGAAAGACCAGTACGGCAGCAGCTCTGTCCCGATCTACCAGAGTGCAACTTTCAAGGGAGTTGGCAATGAGTACGACTACTCGCGAAGCGGAAATCCTACCAGAAGCCACCTACGTGCGTCCATTTTGGCGTTGAAACCACACTTTGGGAACTGACCTGCTCGCAGAACATCACATTGCCAAAATCTCCTCTGCAGCCCATGCATTCACCGTGTCGTCTGGAATGGCGGCGCTCGACGTCATCCTGCGCCTGCTGAAGCCAGGTGACGAGGTCATTGCGGGTGACGACTTGTACGGCGGGACCAATCGTCTACTCAGCTACATCCGAAAACATGTTGGGGTAGTCGTACACCATGTCGACACGACCAATCCTGAAAATCTCCATTCCTGCATCCACCCAACCAAAACAGCGATGGTTCTCCTCGAATCCCCGACCAACCCACTTCTCAAAATAGTCGATTTAGCGACAATCAGTAAAGATGTGAAGGAGATTGCCCCAGGTGCACTGATCGTGGTAGATAACACCATGATGAGTCCGTACTTGCAGCGGCCGTTGGAGCACGGCGCGGATATCGTGTATGACAGTGCGACCAAGTACCTCAGCGGTCACCACGACCTCATGGCGGGAGTCGTAACCTGCAACAGGGAGGACATTGCCAAGCAAATAGCTTTCACCATCAACGCTGTCGGGAATGCCTTGACCCCGATCGACTCCTTCCTCCTGTTGCGAGGTATCAAGACTCTCGCCCTGCGCATGGATAGGCAAGAGTCGACGGCACAACACGTTGCGGAATACCTTTGGAACCTGGGTTTCCACGTCAATTACCCGGGTTTACCTGACCATCCTCAACGGGATGTCCACTTGCGAATCGCCGATGGAAATGGGGCAGTACTTAGTTTCGAGACCGGAAACAAGGAGCTCAGTGAACGCATTGTTGCCGCTACCAGGCTCTGGGGCATTAGTGTCAGCTTCGGCGCTGTGAACAGTCTGATTAGCATGCCCTGTGTCATGTCGTGAGTACCACTCTTGGATGCATTTTCGTGCAGGCGAAGGGCTTACGACTGCGTTCCAGGCACGCATCGATTGACGCCGCGACTCGTGCTGCCCGTGGACTCCCGGAGGACCTCATCCGCCTGTGTGTTGGCATTGAAGACCCGCAAGACCTTCAAAGCGACCTGGAACATGCCCTCATAGAAGCTGGTGCCATCGAATTGAATGCCGCCCAGAACAAGTATGTGCGAGTCCCCGACCCTGATGCACTCAGTCGTGCAGTCCACGATCTGGATCTCGACAGCGGCAAACAGGAGTTGGAGTGGTTGGTCAGTGCCCCTGGCAAGGTCATCCTGTTCGGAGAACACGCTGTTGTCCATGGCGTCGTGAGTCTCTTTCCCTTCTCGAAGTTTCCCGCTTTTCTTCAGCCCTGGGTGTTCAGGCACAGAGGTGCTTCTGCCTCGTGGTTAGAGGATGCGTCACAGCCGCATCGTCATCTGCGGGGGCACCAGGGCTCAGCAACGTACAACTTGCACCTCTTTGAGGTCATGAAACTTGGGTCGCATACTAATCGTCTTCCTTGCAGACCGCCATTGCTGCTTCAGTTGATCTTCGTTGCTATGGCCTGACCTCGCCTCGCACGGACACTAAAATCTCCGTACACTTCACCGATATCGATAATTTCTACCACGAGTGGGATATTCCAAGCCTTCCATGGGACTCCGTAACACCTGTCCCAGTCGGTGGTGAACACCCCGAGGAACTTGATCAAAGGTTGATCGATGCCCTCACATCAACGACCCTCGCTGAGTTGGGAGAGGAGAAGAAAGCTGCTAGTGCTGCGTCACTTGCGTTCTTGTACCTGTACATGATCCTTGCCAAGGGTGATAGACGGTGCGTCCCTTTTTATCACATTACATCCTTCTCGTGAGGTGCGAGGCAGGTGGGACCAGCGCTACGACGTAACCCCCCTCGTCTCCTCGCTCAGCGATCCCCGACCTTTTCTCCCTCCGCGGGATGAGAGTCGATACCCTTGATTGTAATGAATATCTGTTATCTCGCTTACTGACCTCATCTCTCTAGACCTGCACTCAACTTCACCGCACGGTCCACACTGCCGGTTGGTGCTGGCTTGGGCTCCTCCGCGTCGTTCTCCACTTGCGGAGCTGCGGCGATGCTGCTCGTACACCGTCGCATCAGCATTCCTCCCTCGCCACCTTCAACTGTTACGCATACCCATCATGAAGGGCGCCGCGCCATTCCGCACGATATCGCTGAAGAAGCCAACCGATGGGCCTTTATTGCTGAGAAGATCTTGCATGGAAATCCCAGTGGCGTTGACAACAGCGTGTCTGTGTTTGGAGGTGCATTGGGGTACACGCGTGCCGGCTTTGGAAGAGACGGCGGAATGGAAGGGATCCAGGGGTACGTCTTTCTTTCTGAGTTCCGGCTATTCAACCATTCGCTCTCTGCGATGCTGGTTGCGCCCAATACCCCCCCTCTTCCATGCGCCGGGAAGCTGACCCAGTTACATTTCCAGGTTCAAATCGCTCAAGTTCCTCTTGACTAATTCGAAGGTGCCTCGAGACACCAAGAAGCTTGTAGCAGGCGTGGGCGAGAAGAAGGCGAATGTGCGTACAAATCGCTTTTTGATCTGGCTCAGGGCCGCAGTTTTGGTCGCGTTTACTTATGTGTGAATGGGGATTTTCTTCCAGGAACCCGAACTGGTCAATGGCATTCTCAAGTCTATCCAGGGGATCAGTGATGAGGCCAGGAGGGCTCTGGCGGATCCTGAATTGCCGCGTGATGCGCTTATATCTGCTCTCAATGTGAGTTGTACTGTTAGCTTGATTCATAGCTCGCGGACTAACTGAACGTTATCCCATGATATCAGACCCTGATCAAGGAGAATCACGATTACTTGGTCACATTGGGCGTGTCCCATCCCGCACTCGAGACTATTCGAGAGACCACGAAGACTCCTTTCGGCCTATACACCAAGTTGACAGGAGCGGGTGGAGGCGGATGTGCAGTCACGCTCATCCCTGATGGTATGTCATCAAGTCTTCGATTTCGTGTTCCTTGTTCACTGAGGAGAGTGAATCAACAGACTTCAAGGACGGTGACTTGCAGGCGTTGATTGATGAATTGATCCGCCAAGGCTTCCAGCCATATCTCACATCTGTGGGCGGAAGTGGACTAGGGATCTTGTCACCTTTCCCGGAACATCGAACCCCTGGATCTGATTCTCACCATTCGAGGCAGGATGCAGGTCAATTTACTCCACCAGAGACGCCAAACCCCGAGATCGCAGAGGGCTACGAGAAGCAGAGTGGCGAATTCAACCCATTACGTCCTTCGTTTGAGGATGCAGTCACGACGGACCTTCCCCAATGGGCTGCTAGTCTTGGACGCTGGCTGTACGTCTAGGGTACCTGGTTTCTGCCGGATACCTGGGCCTTAGTTAGATCTATGCTGTGCGGCGATAACGCAGAGTCGTGGTGGCCTGAACGAATTGCAATGGCTTGTCAAGTCGATGTAGTAATCTGCTGTATTTGTATCTACATATCGTATAATTTGTGTGTTCTTGATTTTTCCGCACCCTAGATTTGCGTGGAATTGACAGGACTATTTGAAGCATGGACGTCTGCCCGCTCGTGATTCTGAATGACTCGAAGTGCCCAATGCCGGCCCTCAGTAAAGGCCACCAAAGATTGACGTGTAAAATCCCTTGCTAACTTTCAGAAAACGCGTACGAAACATCTGGAGTGCTACCCTTGCTTGCCCCTTGCAGTGCTGAAAAATATTCCGTTGGTGGTATGGGCGCCATTTTCGGTACGGAGCCTGCCATTTACGTGAAGATCGGGGGAGATCTGATGCTCACTTCCTATTTGAGGTAGGATCTGCAAGGTTATCTCCAACAAGCCAATCACTCAGCGCGACAGAATCTACAAGACACCTGTTGAGAGGTAATGAAAGTAATTGGGGGTATAATGATAGCTAGAGTACATGCAGACTGAGACGAAATTTACCAATACATATCTACAAGTTTCGCAAATATAGAGATGCGTAGCGTACATGCATAAATGACCCTCTCCCTCTCCGCCCTCGACTGAGGCTTAGCTCAGTGCATAAGATGAGAAAAAACATAAAACTATGAATACAATGAAGATGCAAATCCGTTCCTTCCGATCACTCGCTGTCAGACGCCGTGTCACTTGAATCACCGTCTTCCACAAGAAACCTGTCGCGCGGGCGAAGGTAAACGACCCTACTCTCTAGCACGCGAAGATGATCCGCGCCGAAGTATCTCGTCGTCTCGAAACTCCATCTGTAAAAAATCGTCAATGACTCGCCTTAGAAATGCATGGAAAGGGTTGACATACACAAGGTTGCCGACCATCCAGTATCCCAAAGCTTCGATATACCGCACAGCGTCCCGTGGAGCGCCTGACGATGACAGGCGCGATCGTGCATTGAGGTACTGTTGCATCTGGGACTCGCAGACCTTCCCAACACAATCCGATGCTTCTTGCAGGCTGAGCCCCCGTTCATTCATTAGAACGGTGACAATGTTGTTGCCAGTGTGTCCCTTTGACTGTTCCATGTCGTAAGAATAGACGTCCTGGAAATCCAGTGAGAAGAGGTCAGTGCAAAGAAGAACCATGTCAACGAGATATGCGTACATTCGACCAGCAGACAAAGTCACACGCGGCCAAATAGGCCTCAGAAAAGTCAGGATCCTCGTAGACATCGTCCGGGAGATCGATCCCGAGAATGTACTCCACGAGCGAGAAGCAAAGCAGGACAGCGCTGTTGTTCCTGCGTAATGGCATATATTCTTCCAGAGACAGAACCTCTCCTTCTTCCCTGAGTTCCGCTTCGATAGCGACGCACTCTGTGTATCGCTCGCACAACTCGATGAAACGGCGCAGATTGTTAGGACCTGCTAGCCGCACGAAGCGTTCGCGGAACCTGGAATCATGGCTGGTGAGTTATGGTAGGAATTTCGCGGAAGATATGATGCGCACTCATGAGTGATCGTAGCGAGAATGGAGCCATCATCCCATTTGGGGTCCTTCATAGCTTCGACATACGTTCGACCAGTGGCTCGAGCACCAGCGCCGCTTTGATCGTCGCTGATTTCGTCAATGACGAACAAGAGGTTCACCTTGCAATGGAGAAATTTTGAGTGAGATATTCTTGGTTAGAAAGGGCGAACAAGAGACTTACAAAGTCGCAGGTAGTGCGAAGCTGTTCGTAACCCGCGTAGGCATAAACATGTGAGCACAATAGCTCGTTCGAGCCTTGGATGAAGAATGCTCGCTTCCTATCAGTGAAGATGTTGTAGCTGTTGATCCATGCTCGGGACTCCGCTGCAGCCTGCTTGTACCAGGGATTGGTAGAATCCTTGAGTGGACAGATGGAGAGCAGATCGGGAATGGTGAATTGGGTCGTAGACGGAGGCATTATGAAGAGGAGATAAAAATGTTCGTCAATGGTCAATGAGAGGCGGTGAGAGGCGGTGATTGTCCGGGTGAGGTGGTGGAGTCGACCGGTAGAGCGACGAATCTGCCCAGTGGGTAACCTGTATATATACCATTCGGACGAGGGGGACCGGATGAGTTGCAAGAGATTCTTTGAAGAATCTCGATCTAATCTGTAGAGTCAGTGGGACAAATTTATCTTTGGTATTTCTTGTTTACCGCAAGGAAGACCGACTGTAAGTGAGAGATCCTTGGACCATGCCCGATCTCATCTCCAGACCCACGGGGCAATATTCTATTACTGATACCTTCTTAGTTACTGTTCCTTAACCTTTGAGACCCAGGGCCGATTGCAAGCAGCCTCCGGTATCGTTGGAGGGGGGGCAGACGGAATACCACACCGTTGAAGATGATCACGGTGTTTTGAATGCACAGTAAACTGGTCGAGGTTGTCCGTCGGCTAAAGCTTCTAGCAGCGAGGGAAATTCGGGGAAGCTTGACGAGCGCTGAGCCTGAGACTGGGCAACCCTCGACGGCTGCAGACCCGTAATTGGCGCCATTGCTATCTTGCAACCTAATCTGTGGAAGCGTTGTCCCAAGGCCAAGCAACCAGCCTATATTACCAGGAAAAGCAGCTTCATGTTGAAGTCTACACCGGTAGACCCGATCCATGAAAGGCATTCGACAGCATCATTCGCTCACCCCATCCGAGAGTAAATCGGGGAATAAGAGAAGCTGAGGTACAGCGGAGTCAAGAACCTGAATGAAATGGGTGTGAATCCCGAGACGTAAGCAACGTGTACTTACTACTCCATGAAGAAACTGGGTTGTATCTTATGGATCGGTGCACACGCCCTGATCATGAGATGCTTCTGACGCTTTTCTGTTGAAGAATCGCCCGGGGCCAGGAACGAAGAACAACGTTAAGTCTCGATGCTCGACAACTTGGGAGGCAGAATAGGGTAGACATCGAGGCTCCGGCACCTATTGCGCGCAGAGGAATGGCTTGAAAATGTTGTCATTATGGAGCGTCTTTATCTCAAGAGCCGAAAGACCACTGTCATGGGATCGGAACATCGAGGTCGAGAACCGGGCAACGCACATTGTTCCATGGACCCTACTACGAGCCACCGCTAACTCGAGCACTCGCCTCGGTCCGGCCGTAACTATATTCCCTTCACGGAGCACACTTCCGAAGCTGCTTGTCGAGTAATATTGAAGTGCCAGTGTCCTTGCATGCGAGATCTAAGGATGAAGGAAGGGGCCATGAAGTATGTCCGCCGAAGCGAGGAACACTTAGCATGGGCTGGAAATTTCGAGTGGGGCCCTACCGGCGAGGTAAAGGTCTTTCCGGGTCCAGTAGGTGCCTCCCTAAGCCTGGCTTGTCAAGGTCTGCCGGTTTAAACGCGACGGGAACAGGACGCACCTCTAATCGTTAGATTTGGTTTGACATCTTATGGCAGGGCCGGCCACGATGATAAGGGAGTCGGCGTTCATTTCTCCTGGAGTAGCAAACACAAGTCATGCAAGACTTTTTGCCGAGGACACTCGCACAATCCGACTAAACAGTACAATCGGGAATTGCGGTAAGATGGCCGTAGGGACGTGCCATAGGAGTGAAAACTTGGGAGCCAGGAATTAGTGAACGCCAGGAACCAATCACCATGGTTGTGCTAGTCACACTACTGTGTATACACCTATAAGTGGGTCCCGTCCTAAGGACACGGAAATGGACGGTGCCCGACTCTATAGGAGTCTCATTGACTGCCTACTGGCATATTCTCGTACTGCAATATAACTCAAATCTCTTCGACGCACCGAGATTGGGTAGGAAGTTTGAAGGAAATGGCATGCATAATTCACAGTCGCAGAGACTCACCCGTGGACGATGGTACCTGTGGCACTAATTTCATTAGCAAGATGTCTAGCAAAATTCCCTAACAAGCGGGGCAAAATGAAATAAACATACTCTGAGTACGTATATGTCGTAAACAACAGCACTGTCCGCGGAGAACGACAGAGACATCGCGTCTCTACACCGAATCTCACAGATTGCGCGCCAGTAGCTATGGCTGTAGTATTATTAGGTAGAGTCCACATCCGGCCACACCAGTCCAGAGACGAGCCACTAGGCCGCTCGGCTACGCAGCGAAATCGCTCCTTATCGTCGCAGACTCAGAGAAGCTAATGAAAATTAGATAGATCGCTTTCAAGATCCTTGTTATGGTACCTCGCTAAGGACTGGGGTCCCATCTCCTCTGAAAGGCTGAGTATGAGGTTGGCGCTGTCTTGATACCCTAGAAAGACAGTGGCTCAGTACTGCCGCGTGGCAACGAAAGGAGAATGACTTTACTTAGGCTTGCTGGAATCAATTGGCAGAAGCGCTATCCATGCGCGCCATTGGAATGAACGAAAAAATCGGACTGCAACTCATAAAGAAAAGGGAGAAAGAGAACAGCCAAGCAGATGGCCAAGTAAATTTGCCATGGGCAAGGGAATCCGAGCAAGATCGAGGGACACCTGTGCATGATGATCATGAATTCTGAGGAAGTAGAATGATTATCATAATTAGAGCCCGCGTTCATGCTTTCGAAGTGAAAGGGAGGAAAGCCCTCGAGAAATCCATGGAAGCCTCGGCCAGTGGGGGGCAGCGTTCGAGAGTATGAGGGGTCCAGAGCGTGAACACCACGCTGAGTGACGTCAGCTTAAGCTGAGAACGGTGCTCGAAGCTGTAAATGGAGCAGGATGTAGAAAATCTGCTTAAATGAGTGTTATACAGGTACCATTTTCATGGTCTAAATGCATGAGGGAAAGTGCGATTAAAAACATATCCGATAACTGGCATATCGACCACTTGTTTCACTTGGTCGAATAATTTTGACGACTTGACCACGCTGCAGCCCATAGTATCGAGCAACGGGATCTGCCATTTGAATTCTAGGAAGCTGGGTTTCCTTGAGTCGGCTGAAAAGTGTGAATGTGACAGTCAGTAAGATAGCCATTCAGACAATCTAGACATCCACATACTATTTTTCCAAAAGAGCTTTCTTCTCCTCAGGAGATAGCACTTCGTGTCGGGGAACGAGGGTATGGTGGGTGATGTTTACCAGGAGGTCGGCCTCTGAGAACTCCTCCAGGCGATATTGAGCCGCCATGGCGACGATAACCTGCATGACAGAAAGTAAGCTCAGACACAGAGAAATGAAAATGGCAATTGCACTCACCTTTCGGGCAGACGGAGTCATGTTGCCCGGGAAGACAATAACCCCTCGCTGTATTGATTTCTCTTCCAGGATGCCAAGTAACCTACGATATCCCTTGATCAACGGAGTGCAATGGGAGCAATCAGGCACCATACTTTCTCATTGTCTTCACCCCTACGCTCTTCTCTTCGGAAAAGAAAACGAAAATTTGGTCCGAGGGATTCGTTCGATGGTTCGTGTAGAAGTTTAGTTGATTTCGGCTAGCTGCTCGGTCAGGGTGCTTTGTTCTCGGGCAGAGAGGCACTAAGCACGTACTCGACAGTGCCCATGCTATTTGCGTACAACTCCTTGAACCGCTGGAGGTCCATATGAATTTCTTCGTCCGCAACCCGGAAACCCTAAGCAAGTTACTGTGAGAGCGCGTTCGGAGAAGCTCTAACGGGCATTCTGACTCTATCCTTCACGAGCTCGTGAATCGTTCTGTTGACTTTCCATAGTTTTGCGGTCTCGTCGCCTTCGCGGTCGGCCATGGTGAACAGATGTGGAAGTAGGAAGTGAAGGAAGTTCAAACTCCGCTAGTATGAGTTGGCCTTGATGTCGACTCGCTTTGACTTGTCTCATCTATCAATGCCTCCACCAGTCGCTGGCCCCAGTAACGCCCTTCCATCCCCAGCATTTACATTGAGCAGTAGTGTTCTTGTATGTATTTCTATGCTTTGGCTCTCGCTTTTATGCTTAACCACCTCACAGTCCAAGTTCAAGCCCGCCAAAGTCTTCAAAAATGCGGTTGACGCTGGCCCACCGCCAACCCCAACACAGCGACCGTCGAGTCAAGGGCCAAAGCAAATTACGGGAATATGCTTCGACGACAAGGGAGACTATATCATAACAGCCGCTGAAGACGAGACTTTTCGCTTGTACAGCTGCAAGTCTGGCAAGCAAGTACCTTCCTGATGACCGCATCCCACTTCGCCTGGCTAACGGGTGGCACTAGATCAACGAAGACGTTGTACTCGAAGAAATATGGTGTAGACCTTCCAAGGTTTACTCATAAAAGTACCGCCATTGTCTACGCTTCCACCAAAGAAGACGACACCATTAGATACCATTCCCTCCACGACAACAAGTATCTGCAATACTTCAAGGGGCACAAAGGACGCGTCGTTTCGCTAGAAGTCTCTCCAACCGACGATGGCTTCATGTCTGGATCCCTCGACAAGACTGTCCGCCTCTGGGATCTCAGAACACCCACCTGTCGTGGCCTCCTCGGTGTGCCAACGCCAGGGCCACTCGTTGCGTACGACACGGGAGGAATGGTTTTTGCTGTTGGGGTGAATGCGTATCAGCGGATAATGATCTACGACAATGCCAACTACGATAAAGCCCCATTTCTGAATATCGTTCTCGACGACCCAAGTCTAGCCAAAATTACATTCCCTCCGAGACCTATTTTTATGACCTCCCTGGCGTTCTCACCGAATGGCGCCTTCATTTTGGTAGGCTGCTCTGGGAATGCACATTATATCGTCGAATCGTTCCAAGGGCTTGTCATGGCCAAACTGGAGGGGCATGTAGGCTTGGAACGAAGAGGTATGAATGCAGCTCCCACCATTGAGCCGGTGAAAGGGATCAGCGGGGAAGAAGTGTGTTGGACACCGGATAGCAAATGCGTCATGTCAGGAAGCCTCGACGGGAACATCGTTGTCTGGGATGTACAACACCTTGACGCGAACATTCCTCCCGACCCCAAACTTCTCCCGGTTTTGCGGCCGTTAACTAAACTTGAAGGTCACAAAGGGCCTTCTCGTTGCGTGCGATTCAACCCTCGATATGGTATGTTGGCCTCCGCTGGCCACGAATTGGTACGTTTCTGCGACGCCCTTCTTTGACTGCCGCTGATCGTCGCAATAGGCCTTTTGGCTGCCTGACATGAGCGCTGACACAGAAGACATTGCAAAGGATTTGCTTCGAAGAAAAGCTCCATCGTAAACTGTGTCCTTCCAGTTGCGATATGATTGCCACTTTACGCTTCTTTTGGGGATTTGCAGGGTTGCCTGTTGTATTATTGATTCCATTGTATCCTTCCGCTATACATCACCCGCGTTTTTATTACTATGACCTGTGGTTGCTCATTAATCATTGACAACACAGAATCCATGACATTTCCAACGAACGGATGATTCACGGAAGATACGGTCAGTTGATTGCGTAACCCAGCCCTTTTTCTTTACACGGGTCGACTCGAGTGAATAAATCAACGAGAATAGAACACCCACCTTCAATGTCCCTCACTAATCTCTGGATGGCTCCAACGTAGGCATTGGAGGCCTTCGTCATTGAAGCTAGGCGCTTATTTCGAATTTTCGAATTGCACAGCCATGATGACATCACGACATGACTCCAAAGCCTTTGAGCAGCACGCTGTGCATGATGCAGTTCATAAGTCTGTGCAACGCGTGTTGGCATGTATCTTCCCCACTCCAAACCTCACCATGTCAGCTCTCCTCGGCAAGGCAGGCAAAAAGCTCTTTGAAAACCATCTCGACAACTACGCCCCGGCGGACCCTTTGTACGAATTCTATACCGATGAGCAGGGCAGGCAGAAACGACGCAAGGCATGTCACCATTTCACCTTTCTGACAGGAGATCTCATCACTGACGGGCGGCACTAGAGGGAGCTACCGCCCGGACTTTCTGAGCGGGATGCCAGGATTTTGCGCTCAGTGAAGCGCCGGGCGCATTATCTCGACAAGGGCTTCAGCCTCTGCGGATTGCGTTTTGGCTGGACATTCTTGATATCCCTTATACCCGTGGTTGGGGATGTCACCGATGCCTCCCTCAACTACTTCCTCGTCGTGCGCAAGGCTCGTGCAGCCGACCTCCCCCCATGGCTCGTCCGACGGATGATGATGAACAATGCTTTCAGCCTTGCAGTCAGCTTCGTACCGTTTGTTGGAGACGTCATCCTCGCTGTATTCAAAGCAAACAGTCGAAATGCTGCGCTTCTTGAAGAGTTCCTTCGTCTCAGGGGAGAGGAATACCTCAAACTTCACCCCGAGAGCCAGGTAGAAGCTCAGGTCCCTGCCAAAAAGAGGACTGGTAGTTGGTTCAAGTCGAACAAAGGACAAGCAGGGCTCACGAAGAAGGACTCTGCGCAAGTCAAACCTGGATCAGGGCTCGAGCCTGGGGAGGTCATCGAACCTGTGGGAAATGCGCCTGCGCCGCTAGTTGCAGTCCAGGAGGAGACCCCCAGCCCACCTCAGCCAGCGGACACGACAAGTGGTGGACGGTCATTTGGTTCCCTGTTCAAGGGGAGAGGTCGTAAACTCAGCACCGTGACCGAGAGCCCGGCCCCCTCCTCAGCTCTTTCGCCTCCAGAGCGTCAAAGTCGATTTGTGGAGAATGTGTCCGGGAGCAGCGCAGCAGGGTCGACGTCATGAGTAATTTCATTCGGAATTTTTCAGGGCATCTCGTGGATTTTTAGGATTATATATGCCATATGTCGTACTCCATATCTCAGATCTCTATGTTTTCGTTTTAAATTTGCTTTAAATTTGGTATACCTTGGACTACATACACTACTATAGTCTATCACTGTACTTCGAACGATTAGATTATGCTGTCAGGATGTTGACAAACAATGATGGGTGATCAATACCGCGATACGATGAGCTGCGCGGCTGCTGCTGCCTGTTCCAAACAGCTATGGCCCTCCTCGCCCCCATCATCAGCGATAATGGTACTGGATACTCGAAAATAGGGTAAGCTGGAATGCTATCGAGCCTATTGTGCAAGTACTGAGCCACTCGTTTGATTAGGTTCGCTGGAAACTCTGATCCATCATTGTATGTTGCTCCCAAACCCTCGCAGAACCAGCCTGAGTCCGATCGAAACCTAGCGTATTCCCAACTGCAATTGCGACGCGTGGCTCGGCGACGTCGTCGTCCAGAGCCCCCGCTGTTCCAGCCAAGCCAGGCCATCTTGCATCGAAACGTGGTGTCGAAGATCTCGACTTCTTCATTGGAGATGAGGCCCTCGCCAACGCGAAGACACCTGGATACGGTGTCCACTACCCTATTCGACATGGTATGATTGACAACTGGGATCACATGGAACGTTACTGGGAGCAGACTATCTTCAAATATCTGCGTGCTGAGCCCGAGGACCACTACTTCCTGCTGGTGCGTCCTGTCGCCTCTCCTCTAACCCTAACCAGCTGAGAAGGCATATCGCGACAGACCGAACCTCCTCTCAATCCTCCCGAGAACAGGGAACAGACTGCTGAAATCTTCTTCGAATCCTTCAACATCAAAGGTCTCTATATCGCCGTGCAAGCCGTGCTTGCCCTGGCTGCATCATGGTCCTCCAACCGCGTCACTGACCGCACCCTCACGGGTACTGTTATCGATTCGGGAGATGGTGTCACCCACGTTATCCCGTGTGCTGAGGGCTATGTCATCGGAAGCGCCATCAAGCATATCCCTATAGCCGGACGCGATATCTCGCAGTTCGTGCTCAACCTGATGCGAGAGCGGGGGGAGATGGCTAATGTCCCGCCCGAAGACCAGCTTAAAGTTGCCAACAAAGTCAAGGAAAACTACTCTTATGTTTGCCAAGATATTGTAAGGGAATTCAGGAAGTACGATGAAGAGCCCTTGAAGTACTTTGAGCGCTACGATGGCGAATATAGCGTGACTGGAAGGGTGTGTACACCAAACATCTTGCATAAATCTGTCATGTTGAGCTGACCGCATACACCCAGAAATACTCTGTCGATGTTGGTTATGAACGATTCCTCGCGCCAGAAATCTTCTTCAACCCGGAAATCTACTCGTCTGATTTCCTTACCCCTTTGCCCGAAATCGTCGACGACGTCATTCAACAGTCTCCTATCGACGTTCGACGTGGGCTCTACAAGGTGCGTGCTGCTGACTGCTTATGGGGACTGTAACTTATAAATTGATTCCAGAATATTGTGCTCTCCGGAGGCTCCACCATGTTCCAACACTTTGGGAACAGGCTGAAGCGCGATCTCAAGCAACTGGTGGACCGTCGGTTGGACCAAAGTGCCGTTCTCAGTGGAAGCGCTGTTCGCGTAAGCACTAGGCTCTCCTTCGTTGCAGCATTGAATTCACCCCGGATCTTTAGTCTTCTGGCGTCGAGGTCGATGTCATCTCACACAAGCGTCAACGGCAAGTCGTCAATTCTAACTGCCATGTTCTCTCTAACCCTTCTTTAGGTATGCTGTATGGTTTGGTGGATCTCTTCTTGCATCCTTGGTATGTGCATCGCCTTATTATGAATGTTCCTCCAGCTTCCTGACTATACATTCCGCAGCCCGAATTCTACACTTCCTGCCACACCAAAGCGCAGTACGACGAAATCGGCCCCAGCATTTGCCGCCGTTACCAGATTTTCGGAAGTGCAACATAAACGGACTGCATGGGTTTTTTTCAAACTGTATCCCATCACGTGTATTTACATTCCAATTGTCATAAAGAATCAAGCGATAGCAATTATACCTTTCATCGTCCACGGTTTTAGGACGAGCAACTGCACTGGAAACCAAGCATCTTCTTCTCGCCCAATCCGCAGTACCTGCGCTCCTCCTTCTCCTCTTTGCTAAGCTCTTCTTCAGGAGTCTCTTCGTCTTCCGCTCCCCATGGTTCGAAAGGATTGCATGCCATCTACACCCCAGGTTTTAGAGAGTCATTGTCAGGTTGAGGATGGAACTCACATGCAAGACTTTAGCCAGAACACGTTTACCCGTGTCCGAGTCACGTTCGACTCTCTTGATAACATCTTCAAGCACCCACTGTCTCAACACAAATCGTGGATTAGCAGCCTTCACCGCTGTTTGGCGTTCCTCCTCCATCTTTTCAAAGTCTGCATTCCAGCCAAGCTCGGCGGCCTGGTCATGTTCTCCCCGGATGCGTTTTGCGTAAGCGTCAAGCCATTGGTGCCATTCCTTCTTCGCAGCCTCCGAATCCAACCTCTCTGGTTCGGATGTGAGAGTGAGGAGACGGTCGATGAAAGCGGCTAAATCCGGCGATGGACTATCGATCCCAGACTCGGTGAGCCAGCCAGCCTTGAATGAGGATAGCGTTCGGAAGGTTGAGTGGAAATCGAGTTTGTGAGTTTCCATGATGTTCAAAAGAGGCTTGAACAACGTCCTCTCGTCAGTACTATCTGCTCGGCGGAGGCCCAGGCGCTGTCGGTGATATGGAGTCAGATGTTAAGTACCAGTAAGAAAGGAGACTAAAAAGCGAACCTTGCGCAAAAGGTGACCGTATTCCTCAGCAGCCGTTTGCTGTGCGATTCTTTCCACTTCGTCTCTGATTTCCAGGCCCTTATCCGTCCATTCCTTGAGCTTCTCTTCTGGTACATCCTGTGCCCATTCTTTCTCGACAGCCTTTTGAAGTTCTGATTCAGCACCTATCAGAGGTGCCAGGGCATCGAGTAAGGCGCGGAGAGCGTAGATGATCATGTTCGGTTGGTACTAGTGAACGGGGAAACATTAGCAACCCCTTCACAGCAGGGCTAGCGCCAATGCCGTATGTGTGTCCAACTTACCTTGTACGAGTATCGACCGCTTTCATCTGTGTGATTACAAATGTGGTTGGAATCGAAAACGTCCATGAAAGCATATGGGCCTGCAAACATTGGTATAAGATCCCTGACGAAATGTAAACTGAGAGAAATGCTCGCACCATAATCTATAGTCAAGCCTAGGACGGAAACGCTACAGCAATGGTTCAGCTCAAAGTATTTTGAGGTAGACCCAGAAAGACGAATTACTCACTTATCCGTGTTGATAACACCATGCATGAAGCCGTAAGCCTGCCATCCTGCCACCATCTTTGCATTTCTCTTCGCAACCTCGAAAACCAACTCCTTTCCCCAAGACGCGCCTTCTTCTATGGGCAGCTTCAATACGTGACGGGAGACCCACTCCCCGAGAATACGAAGGCCTTCGAAGTCTGGTTTCTGTTGACCACCGCCAAAGAAGAACATGTTCGTAGGACCGTTGAAGGCTTCGAAATTTCCAATACGGATGAACGATGGGGCCATTCGCGTCACGACGCAAGCGGTCTCCATCCGCTCCCGAGCGACAGGAAGCGAGGGAAGGGACACGATCGACAGTGCACGGGTCGTCGGAATTCCGAGTGCATACATCGCTGAAGGGGAGGTCGCTATGAGTTAGTCATCGTCAAAATGGAACCAGTGCAAAGTTTACCTTCTGAACAAAGATATTCTCGAATAGAGGACCGTAACACGGCCAAACCATCCGCGCTCCTGGAGAACGGCGTTCTCCCTGAGCCTTTCAGCTGCAGTTCGATGGTCTCATCTGGGTTTTCTGGCTTCGGGGTGACCACTAATACAACGAGGAGACGTCAGAGAACACAACACATTAGAGCTCGTAAAGGGGAAATGACTGACGGATAGATATAGCACGTCCATCACCCAGCTGACCAGCCCAAGACCCAAACTGATGCCCACTGTACCGAAGAGACCACGGCGCAAACGCCACTTCATCCTCGACTTCAGGTGGAGTCATAAGGGTAACATGTCCACTGAGGACATCGACCAAGTCTTTCCTTGCCTCCACGACTTCCGGGATATCCGATGGCTTTCCCTCCCCTTCCTCATCGAATTCTTCCGCCAAAGTGGGTGCTCCAAGGATTGAAAAGGCATCTCCAACATCCAGATGGGGTACGCAATCTCGTAGGCCAGTCTCCGAGATCCCGATGAGTTCAATAGGTTGGTCCCTCTTCGCTGCAGTATATCTGCGCAGTGTCGAGTTAGGATACCGCGAAAGCGGAGGCTGAACGTGTACAGCTTCACGTTCGGCTAGCCAGCGCTCTATATATCCACCTTTGTCGCCGGTCTGGACAGATTCGTCGGTTGGCGATGGAGGCTCAACATCGTAGGGAAAAGGAACAGGAAAGGGGGTAACATGGGAGAAATGACATGGTGGGGGCAAGAGTCGAGCTCTCCGCTGAAGACTGGGCGATTTCGCCAGCACATCGGTCCTGAAGGCCGTAGGATTTGGCGTCCAAGTATCCGGGGTAAGGTTGTGGATTAACAACCGGGACGGGGGAGGGACAGGGAGTGCAGATATTGGGAACTTGGGCATGATGCTTGCCAGTGAGTTAGCCAACTTTGAGGGCATCTATCAAGACGTCGATGGCTCCAGGCTGCGCTGCAGGGGCGCTTAGATAACTCGTCATGCGCTGGATTGGACAGCACAGATGACGACATCGGCACTACCAAAATCCCGGGAAATGCATCATTGTTTTTCTAAAATCGATATAAATTTTATAAAATCTCTAAAACTCCAGGGGTTCGCCATTGTGCCCACTACTCCCTTCAAGCTTCTTAACTGCGCTCGCTGACGCACGCCTATGGCGTGCTTGCACTTGCGCAAGGGGAGGGGGAGGCCAAGTGCTGCTGTTGGAAGCAGGAGGATTGCACAAACAGAGAAAGACTCAGAGGGTGGGAATCATATGTAAATTAAACGGCTTTTCGTAGAGTCGATAGGAGATAGGAGAAGCCGTGGAATTAGGCTGCTCTGGCCAAGTGATGAAGGTGACAGCCTTGGTTGCAAACTTGTACATCGTCACACTTATTGCCTTATAAGGTAGAATTGTCATTTGGGAAAAGCAAGGAATTTGATCTTATCTTCTTTTTTTCTTTAGTCAGAGTCCGAGGTAGCAGGATGGAATTTGTCTTTTGAGGAAATTGATGCAGGTCTCCCACGCGATTCCACCAAACGTCAAACCTGGACTAAGTGTCCAGGTCCAGGAATAATGTGCTTGCAATGATTGATTGCTGCGGTGCATGCTGTGTCCAAGTCGGTGACAACGGAGCGATGATTATTCCTTACTCAGGCTTCAGCAAGGCTTCCCAATGTCAGAATTCTAGAGTAATGGCCCGTCCGGGAAGACCTGGACGCTCGCCCTGTTATGTCAAATTTCCCGAACGACTAAATGCCATGCGAATTTCCCTTTTTAAGGGGCCCTCCCTCCCCCCTCAGGAACAACGGCCGAAATTAGCTGTCCTGCCACCTCTTGGAACCTTAGATGGTCAAAATGTGACGATGGGGTTGCTTGCCATCAATGCCTTCGCCTTCCTGGATCAGTATCTATAATATATTTATCTGCTTGTTTTCATGATCATCTATATAGTGTTGAACATCAAGGCATTCCTATCCCACCGGTCTTTTGTGAGGCAAAGAATGTCATGATGCAGTTATTCGGTCCTGAGGCTTTCGTGCCATTTGATCATCCATCAGACTCTGCTTCCCTCCCCCCGCGCGAGCGCGAGCACGCCTCGTCAGCGAGCGCAGTGCCTATCAACGAGATAGGCCACGCACCTCACCTGATCAAACGCGTGATCTCGTTCCCAGATAGGTAGACCGGCCTTCCGGTCTATCGAGTCATACATAGCCATAAGGAAATTTCTGAAACGGAGGCGGACACGGATCAGTAAGCTCGTTCGTACCTCCTTTTTCCGCTACCGTGATGGCTTCCAACGCGCAGTTCCAGGACATACCGGCACCTCTATTTAAGAGGCCTAATTATCTCAACATAGGCCCCAAACCTGCATCCTGAACACTTTCTCTACCCACTCTTGCCATGAAAAACATCCCCGCTCCCCAGCCTATGGCAACAGGCGACACTGCCCAGACTGTGTTATCTGTCGCGTCTATGTCCCTGCATCATTCCTGCGGGCCGGGCACACTTCCAATATCGCCACGACTCAAGTCCTCAACCTCCTCAGAATCCCTCGCTGACCGACACTCTCTGTGCGACCAGCTCGAGGAAAATCTGAAAGAACTCGACGCTGCAGGGTATCAACAAGTCATCGAAGAGGCCCACCAGGATCTCCTGGTTTTGCTGGACTCGATTCTTTCCACCAAGAGGTCTTATCGACGGCTTCTCCAATACCAGGGCGAGCAGGGCCAGTTGCTAGTCAACGTGTTACAATGGGTGAGCAGCCTCTCTTCTATCGGGTCTCCCCCGAAGCTCATTAGCCTGGAGTTCCTTTGCACCCACCCGTCTTTCGAGGGCCCCAGGAAGAAAAAGTTCATGCAGGCCCTCCTCCGACTTTCGAAATGCGCCAGACTCTTTCCCAAATCGTTCATTCTCTCAGCCGTAGAAATAGGTGACGTCATCGTTGAAACTTCGAGCGTTGACATCTTTCGCGGCCTTCATGGAGGTCGAGAGGTTTGTCTGAAGAAGTATCGCCTTCGTAGACGGTCCCAGTCAAACGCAATTCGGGAGGACTTGGTTGAGGTAGGTATAATTCTCACAGGACCTTCATGTTGAACGACTTCGTTCATACTTTTTGGCTAGCTTCTGATCAGGGAGATGATCATCTGGTATAACCATCGCCACCCCAACCTTCTTCCCTTCGAGGGCATCTTCCAGCCCGACGACAGCTTTGAGAAAGCTTACCTGGTCTCACCGTTCTATGCGAACGGAACAGTCGTGGAATATTTGAAGAGATACCCCAGTGTAGAGAGGCGTTTACTGGTGGGCTGAATCCCCTTTGCTTCAGGACGATACACTCAAAGACATGGCTACTATAGGTCTTGGACGTCCTTTCCGGCCTTTCATATCTCCACAGGAACAACATTGTTCACGGGGACATCAAAGGAGCCAACGTTCTCGTCGATTCTCAGGGCATAGCCTGTCTAGCAGATCTAGGATTGTCGCGACTTACCGATACCCAGATCCTCACATGGACTTCCATCCAATCAACTACCGCACCCTGGGGAACCCTTCTCTGGCAAGCACCCGAGCTTCTATCTGCCCAATTACAGCCCCAGGAACACATTCCTCCCCCCACCACCTTCAGTGATATATATGCTTTCGGTTGCTTGGCTTACGAGGTCAGATGCATTACTACCTACGAGCCTTTATCCTGATATTGACACTGCTCCAGATCTTCACTGGCCTTTTTCCTTTCGCGGAGCTGTCGACCCCCGGCCGAAGTCCCTTTCAAGTACACATAATGATCTCGACACAGGTTGTTAAACACGGAAAACGACCTCAGAAGCCCGCAGTCGATAGCCCTCCGTACCTGTGCTACGGCTTGACCGCCAGCATCTGGGACATGATGGAGACATGCTGGGACCGCAAAGTCAGGCGCAGACCGTCTGCCGACGACCTTTCCAAACTTCCCTTCTTGGTAGATGTCCCCGACGACCGTTTGGTTCAGGAGTGAATGGAATGGCTAAGTATTTGACCGCCCTTTGTGCGAGCAACAATCTCCTTGTTTCTGGTAGTCTTTGTATATAACACTTTGCCTAGTGTCCTTGCCCGGTCTGCACCCTGTTGACATGTCAGCTTTGCTGGTTTACAAATTGTCTCAGGGGCAGGCAGGCAAGAGAACTCAGGCGACGATAAAAACATCGTCACAATTACCAAGTTTTATGCCATGGCCGTAAGGATTATATTCGAGGCGTGCCATTAAATAGCTATGCTCCAGGGGATCGACTACGAACAAGTCAACTAGTACATAGATGGATCAAATGCTTGTAGAGCAGCAAGGCGTGTGTAAAGATTTTACTTTTTACCCTTCCTCCGTCGTCCCTCAGTGCCACTCAGCTCAGCCCCACTGAGCTCGTCAGCACTGGTTCCACTCGTCACTCCGCCAGACTTCTTTGCCGACTTAGTCTTCTTCAAATGGTGCTCTGGGATCCACTCTTCTTGGTAGCCACCAGCACCGGTTGCGGTGACAGTTCCGACGGGTGCACTGACGGAGGAGGTTGCGGGCTTCTTGGACTTCTTCTTTGGGGGTGCGTAGGCCAGATAAGTGTAGTAGCCAGCTCCACCAACAAGGCCGAGAAGGATGAGGTAGGTCGAGAGCCTGGGGATTTGTTTTAGAATGGACGTCGTCTCAATCACGAGCAGGACTTACATCTTCAAATCGAAGAAGGACACAGGGGGTTCAACAACGGTGACAACGGACTCGAAGGCGTCGACGGTATAAATTTTGTCCTAAAGGAAGGTTTTAGAATGCGGCTCTGGGCTAGCAAACGGAAGACGTACGCCGGCAGCATGTTGCACCCAGACGTTGAGACGATGGTCGCCGGCCTACAAGAAATTCAGCTCATAGTTCCTAAGCCAGGGGCGGATGATAAGCTAACCTTGAATCTAAAAGCAGAGGTCAGTGCAGCACTAGGGGGAAGAAGGACGGAATGACTAACTCGCTATAGAATGTATAGGGAATTTGAATCTTGACGTCCTCGAGAAGAGGTACACCGTATGTCTGTGACGTCAACTAGGAATTTTCAGTTAGACAGTCATCACTTTGGAGACGAGCATTCGTCGTACGTTCTTCAACAAAGCGTTCGTATCCGGGTGGGTGAGTGATCCAGCGATGCTGAGAAGGGTGAGGTTTTGGCCGGACTTGTTCTCGATAGTTACAGTCAATAAGTTCTTCTGTCCGTTGACGACATCTGGTTAATGCACAAGATCAGGTAAACACCTCAGCATTCCCAATGAGACAGTGACATGAACGTACGGTTGAAGGTATTCTCCTCAGGGAAAGCTGCTGTCGCAACAAGTTCTGGTGCAGCTACTTCCTCGGTGGGTGCTGATTCGGAATCCGTGTTAGTGCTCCAATCTCTGGCAAGGAAGAGATTTTGTTACGAACCAGATACAGCCGCAGTGAACAATGAGCCTAGAGAGAGTCCCAGACTAAGCAATGTAGTCAAACGCATTCTGACCAATAAACCAGAGAAAACCGAATGAAATGGGGGGAAGGGAATCTTGAAAACCGAAACCTGCCACGTCCGCGATGCCAACGTCTACGGCTCACGTGCCCGCCTATTTCACACGGGCCGTTATGTCCGCCATCAAAAGCTTGAGCCTCACAGGCAACCACTTAGCAATAATTTTTGTAGTGGCCAATAAATGGCCGAAGCCCGCTACCGACAATACGATATGAATCCATTGCAGCCTTATGGTCAACTGGAAATTTAGCCACCAGTCACCGAACTGGTCGCTCTTTTCCAGTATACTCGCCAGAGACAGGCTGGATCATTCCGAATCAGTCATTTGAATAAATCGTTTGTATAGCACGTACCACCCTTTGGGCCTGCTCCCACCGATCCATTGAAAGTGGCACAGTCTTGTAAGTTCTCACTTGGTTCCCGTGTCTCTTCCTCTTCAGTACATCCAATCCATCGAATTTTCTACCACAATTTTCCTTGTTCATCGTGGTGCGCATCGAAAATTCTGTCCACATAGCATTCCAGTTCCCTGTTTTCGTTAGTGATACCTAGGGTTAACAATAGTGAGACATGGTGCAACAGCAACCATCCAGGGAAATTGGCCGCCCAGCCTAGAACGCCCGGCCCGTAAAACGGCTCCAATGCCTGAAACACTTTTCCGACGATCACACGGGCCGTTATGTCCGCCATCAAAAGCTTGAGCCTCACAGGCAACCACTTAGCAATTTAATTGACCGAGTCCAACTCGAGGCCTTGAAAGTGGTGGAAGTGCACGTTCTGCGATGAAATGCATAGCAAAATTACGAGGAAAGTCCACTTTATCGTATTCATATACCCTCAGGCATGAGACGGTCGACTATTTCAATCAAAAGTGGAGATCATTGCCTCAGAGCAGATATGCATGTCATTTACATGTCACCCAGAACAAAGGCCGACTCTTGGCAAAAGCCATGACATACATATAGAGTCTTGCAGGCTCTTTTCAACTCCCTGCTCCCCATGCTGCCCCTTTACGGATACCTGTTCCTCTCCTTCGCGGTATTCACCGCTCAAGCGCAACATTTCGCTCCCAGGGTTCTCATTTATTCTGCTACTGCCGCGTTCCGACACGACTCCATCCCAACCGCCATAGCTGCGTTGAAAGCCAACAGCGCTACGATTGATGTCACATTCGACGACACGGAAGATAGAGCCGACTTTAACGATATCAACCTTGCGAATTACGATGGGGTAGTGTTCCTGAGTAATACCGGCGAGGGTGAGTCTCTCAATTACTCGGTCAAGCGATCGGGCGGCTAAGACCCCGGCGGCGCTGTAGTTCTCGATGAATCTGGCAAAACCGCACTTCAGAACTACCTCAACAATGGAGGTAACTTTATCGGTATCCATTCTGCCTCTGATACTCTCCGCAACACGACTTTCTTCGTCAGACAAATTGGTGTGTACGGCCTATTCGGTTCAACGCGACGCGACAATATTCTACATCCAGGCAACAGTACTAATTACGCGTGTTCTAATTCAGGCGCAAGATTCGACTACCATGCAGATCTCCAAGAAGCTGTCAGTTTGAATCCATTTCATTTTGATCGACATCTTCTATTCAACGCTCACCACCCTCGTGTCTTTGCCTGTAGACCGTGAATGTGATTGGACCGACGCACCCGAGCACCAGCGAGGTTCCTGAAGCATGGACTCTCCGAGACGAAATGTACAATAATGTCTGCATTTGCCAAAGTGACCATGAGGGTTCTAACAAGACAATATACATCCAGGTACAACTTCGATGCGGACCCTCGAGACCTTGGTTCAGTCGTCATTCTCTCAGCGGACGAGTCCAGCTACACTGGTGAGCAATCAATCCTCTCGCACTGAGTCTACTAAACTAACATTTTTACCTGAAGACACTGGCCCTCGGAGATATGACCAAGGGTCGCCCCACCCTTTAGGTGAGTGTCGCGAAATCGTATTTTACAATAGGAACTCACGCAAATATTCTTGTATTGTTTCAAAGCTTGGTACCAAGAAAGGGGGGCAGGAGTAGACGCGAGCGGAATCCCCGGGCGAAGCTTCTACACTAGCCTCGGGCACCTCAACGAAACTTGGCAGGTAAGCCTGGACTGGACGAAATCTGGATGGGTGGAGTCTGAGCATCGAATGCGCCCGTAGGATACAACCTTCCTTTCCCATGTTCTGGGGGGGATTAGCTGGGCATTGCAATCCAATACCACGAGGGCTTTCAACTCGAGTGGTTTGGTTGGGAACCCAGAGCCAAGGGAAGAGACGATATCAAGTGGTACTGCAAGTACCGGCAATGCGAACCCTACCCCAGGTTCAACGTCCACGGGATTGTAAGTTGGCCAATTCGCATGATTTTCATGACCATGAGCTAACAACGTCAGCAGGGAAGAGAACACAGCGTCAGCGGTAAATGCGCCGCTGAATTTGGCTTTTGCTTTCTGTTTTTCGGTATTGTCGGCCCTGAGTTCGTAATAGTCTCGTTGAATGAATGTAAAGTAATGCCGTGCATGGGATTGAGAACTAAGGAAACGGAACAAAGCGTGTTACACGTCTATTTGCTTGTAGCCCTTTAACTGTGGAAAAGGTCAGCCATTGTTCGGCGTGTCATGAGAATGTCGACGCACCCTGTTCTCCTTCAACATAGCCAAGTACTTGTCTGCCAACCACTTGCAGTTCTCATAATGGTTAACACCCTCCTGCTTTTGACACTTTCCGAGTTCGTCCTGCACTAGCCGAGCCTCCATTGCCTTCACCCATGATTCACGCAAGGTGGTATCACGCTCCTGCAGTTGGGCTGGAATTTCGAGCGTTAGTACATGCAGGAATAACATTAACTTGGAGGACGTACCTTTGACTTTAGCAATGGCCTGCTCCTGGCTTGTCATGGTAGAAAGAGAGTGGTTGTTTTGCCTTGTTTTGCTGGCGCTGGGTGAGATCAGCGTGGCGACGGAGGCGACGGTTATCTCAAATACTAGTCAGTTCAAGGCCAGCCACCGACGCTGATTATCGTCGTCCTCAATGACACTCAGAGTGGTATCTGAACCTATGACCGCCTCGAGACATTCGACGAATTCTTGTTCATCAACTTTCAAGCCGTATGTTGATCAAGGAGGTGAATCACATGGACCGGTTGAACGGCAGTTGTATTTCCAGGACCAGCGTATAATGCCATCCACATCTCGCTCTTCACTCTACTACATACCCTATGGCCACCCCACTGACCTACCCCGCAAACTCTTCATCTCCGTTCCTGGAAATCACTCGACGTATGTCTCTTGCTCAGCTCCGGCCGCCCGGGCACAACGCTCACTGACCCATCCACACAGCCAAACCATACATATGGGTCATTGAGCTCAAGAATGGTCAAGACAACCGCTTGACCGTTGAATTTATCACCAAGGGTATCATGCCCGCTCTCAACGAGGTTGAGAGACAGTGGAGAGCACAGTGGGCAAAGGCCAACGAAACTAAGAAGAAGGAACTGGGGAAAGGCGCCCTCATAATTGTTGGAAGGCGAGACCAGGACAAGTTCTTTAGCAATGGTACGTGTGTTTGGGCTATTGAATGCCGTCGAGACCCTCAAGTAACTTTAATGCAACGCAGGCCTTGACTTTGAGAACAGCGTCAAGGACTTTAACTTCTTCCCTTGTACGTCCAAGCCGACTAAGCTTTGTTGAGGTAACATATTGATCTTGGGAACCGCCCAGCCACTTTCAACCCACTCCTTACCAGGCTTCTCACTTTCCCAAGTGAGTTCTGACTGCGTTACTCTCACCGTTTTGACAACGTTGATATAACCTTCATTCTCCCAGTCCCTACCATTGCTGCCATCAACGGCCATAGCTTCGCTGGAGGCATGATGCTCTCTCTCACTTGCGACTACCGCGTTATGACTGACGGTAGCAAGCGCAACGCTTGGCTCTGTATGAACGAGGTCAGAGAAACCCTGCCCAAACTTCGTCTTAAATCACCCAATTAAACTCTACCACCTCATCACAGGTTCACTTCGGTGCTCACTGGCCTCTCTCGTTCGCTGCTATCCTCCGTGCCAAGATCGGCGATCACAGACTTCAGCGCCAGATAGCTCTTGAGGGCCACCGGTTCACTCCCCCAGAGGCGCTGGCCGCTGGGATCCTTGACCACATCGTCAGCGGAAACACTGCTGCTGTTCTCGCCAAAGCTGAGGAAGTGGCTGAGAGAATTAGCGGGAACGCCCAAGCTGGTGTGTGGGGTCTCATCAAGGTTGGTGGATCGTCATATTGTCCTCTAGAGTGGAATGGATTACTTATTCAATGCGCTTTTGTTTTAGCATGACCTCTACCGAGATACGCTTAAGGACATTGGAAGGGACACACGTACGACTAATGCGTTCATACACGACGCTGCTGCCAGAGCGAAACTCTGAAGCGAGATGCCAAATACTTCTGAGCCAGGACAGACGATGAGAACCATAATTATAAACGATTGAATATGTATGTGTGTCACTACATACAGCAACGGTAAAATTCGACATGTAGGAATGATTAATGATGATGCAGAGGTGAAGCGTTAATTACATGAGACCATTAGAAACAAGGAACACCTGAAGGTAGCGTAGAGAGAAGGATGGGGAAAGAGAATTGGCTCGCTATCGAACTGTAAGTCTAGGCGAGTGAAACCAAGGGCAAAAAGAAGGAATAGAGACGACATAGTGACATATAAGAGGAGACAAAACAAAGAATAAGGAATGAAAAAAAAGGAATGCCCTGCCCATGAGGATGTGCTCGCGGGGAACGTTGTTGCTCGCATGAACAGTGGTCAAATGCGTCCGACCATCCCATTCACTCCTGAACCGAACGGTCGTCGAGGACATCTACCAAGTCGGGAAGGTTGGAGAGGTTGTCGGCCGACGGTCTGTGCCTGGCTTCGCGGTGCCAGCACTCCTTCATCATATCCCAGATGCTTTGGGTCAAGCCGTAGTACAGGTACGCAGGGCTATCGGCCGCAGGCTCCTGAGGATGTTTTCCGTGCTTAACAACCTGGATTGAGATCGTTCTGTGTGCTTGAATATAACTCCGACCGCGGGTCAACAGCTCCGCGAAGGGAAGAAGGCCAGTGAAAATCTGTAGCAGTGTCAATATCAGGGTAAAGGCCTGTAGGTAGTAGTACGATTTACCTCGTACGCCAGGCAACCCAAAGCATATATGTCAGTGGAGGTGGTGGGGGGAGGAAAGTTTTCCTGGTCCTGCAGTTGCGCTGACAAAAGCTCGGGTGCTTGCCAGAGAAGGGTTCCCCATGGTGCAATGGTTGATAGGATGGATGTCCATGTGAGGATTTGAGCGTCGATAAGCCGCGACAATCCTAGGTCTGCTAGACAAGCTCTGCCTTGAGAACCGACGAGAACGTTAGCGCCTTTGATGTCTCCATGGACGATGTTGTTCCTGTGGAGGTATGAAAGGCCAGAAAGGACGTCCAAGAGCTATAGTAAACATGTCCTTGAATGTATCGTCCTGACGCAAAGGGGATTTTAACGGACCAGTAAACGCCTCTCTACACTGGGGTGGCTCTTCAAGTACTCCACAACTGTTCCGTTCGCATAGAACGGTGAGACCAGGTAGGCTTTCTCGAAGTTGTCGTCGGGCTGGAAAACGCCCTCGAAGGAAAGAAGGTTAGGGTGGCGATGATTATACCAGATAATCATCTCTCTAATCAGAAGCTGACAAAAGATTATGAGCGAAGCCGTTCAGCATGAAGGTCTTGGGGGAATTACACCTACCTCAACCAGTTTTTCCCGAAGAGGGTTTGACTGGGACCATCTGCGGAGACGATACTTCTTCAAACAAACCTCTCGACCGCCATGACGGCCTCGAGAAATGTCGACGTTTGGAGTTTCAATGATGACTTCACCGATATCTACGCCTGAGAGACTGAACGATTTGGGAAGGAGTTTAGCGCGTTTCGAAAGTCGGAGGAGGGCCTGCATAAACTTTCTCTTCTTGCGACCTTCCAAAGGCGGGTGCATGCAAAGAAACTCCAGGCTAATGAATTTGGGAAAGGTCCTGGTAGAAGAGAGGCCGCTTACCCATTGTAAAGTGTTAACAAGCAACTGGGCGTATTTGTCTCGGTATTGAAGAAGGCGTCGATAGGACTTCCTGGCGGAAAGAATCGAGTCCAGCAAGTCGAGAAGCTGATGATGGGCCTCTCCAAGGAGTGGTTGATAGCCTGAGGCATCGAAGTCTCCCAGCGCCTCCTCTAGCTGGTCCCAACGGGAGCGACAGTCGGCCTGGGTTGGTGTAACGGGTGAATCTGACGAGGTCGAGGGTTTGGGCTGTCCCGGCACGGAGAGTGAGCTGTGCATGGTAATGGTAGACTCCAAAGTTTCGTTGGTGTCATTGCTGAAATGATGCAAGATAGAATCCATGGACATAGACATGCCATTTGGCGCAGCCTGGGCAGCGGCCTCAGTCGCCAAGGAACTGGGAGTGGCTCGCCTCCGCTTCTTCCTTTTGGGGTCCGAGGAAATATTTCGTAGCAAAGGTCGGTCGGGAGAGGAGCGTTCAAGATGCTGGGATCCCATTATAGTTCCTTACGGCACCAGGAGTATGGGGAGGTAATCAGCGAAGGACCCATGGCTTTAATAGTTCGTTGGGTGTACCCAAATGGAGCGTAGTGGTGCGGCCAGATGCGAGGGAATCATTCAGATAGACCTCATTGCCCATTTGAATTAATTTTACTCACCTATAGCGTTCGCATAATAAAACAGGGAAAGCCCATGTTTTCTCATGAAACATGTCAGCTCTGAAACATGACCCATGCCACTGTAGGGCAAGGTCGAGGGTGGTGACGGTTCAGCATCGCTTGAAGCTCTAGAAGGATCGATGACGGGTGCACCCCAGACTAGATTGCCTATTCACCGACATCCTCATTTCTCGCATCGCAGATAAGGGGCAAGGCAGGGTACTCGGAGGGTTATGGAAATTTTCAACGTTCAGCTACCGAGGTGAAGTGCGAGCGAAAGGCAGCATGCTCCAAGCCAATTAGTGTACTAAGCGCTGAGACGGACTTCGAGGCTAGGTCGGTAACGGCGTTGTCGTGCCTTGTGGAAATCGAGCCAGAATTCGTTGAGGGGATTCTTTGCAGGATATGATCAATTTCTTTTCTCGGCGGGACAACGCTCTATTGGACTGATAAAGCTTGAGAGGAGCTGCTGGACTCTGGAGATTGTGAAAGGCAAGTCTGAGGTAAATGGTAAACTGCCGATCATCACCGCCCTGACGTGACTCAGATATCGATCCCGAAGTTAAATGTTAAACACCTAACTGAGCTAGTCCACATGGTTACCCGAAGGCAAGGACAAGCAAGTACAAACCTGCGTTCCCGTTCCCATTCCCGTTCTCATTCCTATCTCGGAATTCGTCCACCATTTCCGAGTCCACCCTCTCTGTGCGCAAGCTTTCTGTGTTTTTCTCGATATCGCCAAAGCGGATTCATTTCAAACTCGTCAAAGGCACTACTGGACCTATATTCTACAGAAATATGCAAAAAATTTGGAAGAAATGTGCAGAGAAATGAGGATTTGAGATCGAAGCACTTATCCGGTTTGGGGTGCCGTCTTCATCCCTGCCGTCCACCAGCAGGCGCAATGAAGTTCGGGCGCTGCCAGGACTTGACCTACAACACAATGAGGCATGTTTCAGAATTTGTATGTTTCATCTATGTGGCGAAAAGCTAATACTTACTGACCCTCTTATTAACTTTGTAGGTCACTTGAGCAATGAATCCTTCTGAACTATCCCAAATGGAGGGAAGGTTTCGTTGCTGGAAGCCCCGTGGACCTAGATCACAATCCAACTTCATGCGATCAATAGTGCTTAGATGCACCATCTACCCGTCACGACACAACATTCAAAACCAACCCTGCATAACCGCAATCCGCAATCTAAATCTGAAGCCGTCACATGAATTAACCGTATTCTTTCATGTATTCCTCGAACCTGGATCCACCGTCTACCCATTGGAATGCCACGACGACCGAAAACCCTGCATAACCGCAGTCCACAATTTAACCGTCTGGCTGTCCTGTGACCCACATTACCCCTCATGATCTATATCCAATCTCAATTTCACTTGGTTGGATGCTAAGGAGCCTAGAGCTTAGCAGGTCAAGGTGCAACAATGGTACTCCTTTCGATGTTTGCTTCTCTCACTACCGTTTTCGGGACTCGAGACAGAGCCTTGGGTGCGTGTTCCCTTGCTTCAGTTCACATTTTGAGCTTGGTATTCATCCCATCGCCATTCTAGCCTACTCTCCCTTTGTGGGTTTCTTCCGTCAAGGATTAACTCCAGAACGACCAAACCGATTCTTCAGACACTGTGGTAAGGCCCGCACGTCCGACACGGAAGAGAACGTGAATCCAGCACTTGTACCATCATACCATGGGGTCATTAACACAGTGACGCTGCCGGCGACGAAATACCCGCAGTCGCCTCATTCGAGACGTTTTTCCGCCATGGAGCGCAACAAGAGCGACTATATAGTGAGGTGCCCTTCTCCCATCGTGTTTCATTATGCTTACTGTCTCGTTAGATGGCTGCCTTTAATTGCAGGGTGGACCCATTTCACCTCGTGTTGTCAACATTCTGTTACCAATGCACATGCGGCTGATCTCGCCTCGTCGGAGAAGAGCGTCCTGTCAGAAACTTTTTTTCACATTGTCCGCGGGCTCGAGGGACAAGGCAGCTAGAGAGACACGAGGCCCCATTCCTCTGCCGAGCGCGTGAACGAGGTAATCGGAATCAGACCGAAACGACAAGGCTTCACGAACGCGACGCGCTCCAATGCGACCGCTCGTTTACCCAAATCTCAGGGACGCAGTCTCATTTCCTTTCCTCCACATGTCGATCGAACAATTTGAATTGCAGTTTCCACTCATTGGCTAAACCCCTCAGGCGTATGAGGAATGACAGCATCGCCTATATCCGAAACTGACAACCTGAAGGGATGCCCTGTATTAGCAAGCGCAGCGCCTGGCTCCGCATGAACGAGCTCAGAAAGCAAACCTTTCCAATCCCTCTATCAAAGACACTTGTCAAACACTACGATTTACCACTGTAGATCCACTTCGGTGCCCACCGGCCTATCTCTTTCGCTGCTATTCTTGGCAAGTTTGGCGACCACAGGCTTCAGCGCAAGATCGCTTTGGAGGGTCCACGGCCCATCCCTCCTGAAGTTCTGGCCGCTGGAAGACTGGAGTCATTGACCACATCGTCAGCGGAACACCGCTGCCGTTCCCGCCACAGCCGAGGAAGTAGCCGAGAGAATCAGTGGGAATGCCCAAGCTGGTGTGCGAGTCGTATTGAGGTTGGTGGATCATTGCCCTGTAGTGTGGAATGTTGTACTCACTACACGGGCCATTTCGTTGTAGCATGGCCTCTACCGAGACACGCTTAAAAATTGGAGTGAGGGGACACGTACGACTCATGCGTTCATTATAAACACGATGCTGCTGCCAGAGTCAAATTCTGAAACGAGATGGTTTATACCTCTCACAGGACGGACGATGGGAATGAATTATAACCACAGATGCTTGAATCTATCCCCAGTCAAGATATATTAGAATCCGACGTTGGAATGTCCCCAGGGAACTAGTGTTTTATTTTGACTGACAGCTTTCCCAACATACACCCCCATCATATCCCAGCCAGAAGCATAAGTCAGTAGGGCCATTGACTGGAAGGTTTTAGGATCGTCTTCCGCGCGTAAGGACGTGCAAAAGGACACACGCACCACCAATGCATTCATCCACGGTTGCGAAAGCGAAACTAAGCGAGATGCGCTATATATAATATACTAGGACGAACGAAGGGAATGAATAAGTAGCAGTCATAAGTATTTAAATTGGCATTCAAACTAGGATAAATTAAAGTTCAATGTAGGAATAAGAACCACTGATTCATTTCTCGACCAATCGGTCGTCCGGGACCATCAAGTAGGGAAGCTTGGAGAGGTCGTCGACAGACGGTCTCAGCTTGGCTTCGCCAGCCCAGCACATCACCATCATCTCCCAAATGTTGTCGGTCAAGCCGTAGCACAAGTACGCAGGGCTATCGACTGGAGGCTTCTGGGGTCGTCCTCCACGCGTAACCTCTCTTATCAGTCTGTGCAACTGCATGACAGTCCCACTGCCTATCAGCTCCGCCAAGGGAAAAAGACCTGTGAAAATCTATAGCAGTATAAATATCAATGCGGATGCTTGGAGTAGTATGCTGGCAATTCACCTCGTAGGCCAAGCAGCCAATTGCGTACACGTCACTAGATGTGGTAGGCGAAGCGCTGGTGAAGTGTTCTTGCAATTGTGCCAGTAAAAGCTCGGGTGCTTGCCAGGGAAGAGTACCCGAGAGCGGGACGATTGATTGGATGGACGGCCATGTAAGGACCTGGGGGTCGATAAGCCGTGACAGTCCTAGATCGGCTAGACAGGCTCTGCCTTGAGAATTGACGAGAACGTTGGCACCCTTGATGTCGCCATGGACGATGTTGTTCCTATGGAGGTATGAAAGGCCAGAAAGTACGTCCAAGAGCTATCACACCCTTGAGTATATCATCATCATGAAGCAAAGGAGATTCGACGAACCAGTAACCGCCTTTCTACCTGAGGAAACCTGTTGAGATATTCCACGACCGTGCCGTTTGCAAGGAACGGCGAGACTAAGTAAGCTTTCTCGAAATAGTCATCGGGCTGGAAAACGCCCTCGAAGGGAAGAAGGTTTGGATGGCGATGGTTGTGCCAGATGATTGTTTCTCGAATTAATAGCTGCCGACGAGCATTAACGAAGCCACTCAGCATGAAGAAACGAGAGTTCAACGTACCTCAATCAAGTTTCCCGGAATGCCGTTCGACTGGGACTGTCTGCGAAGACGGTACTTCTTTAAACATACTTCTCGACCACCGTGAAGGCCTCGGCAAATGTCGACGCTTGGGGTTTCAATGAGGACTTCACGTATCTCTATGTCCTGCAATTTGAACGATCGTGGGAGGAGCTTGGCGCGTTTTGAAAGTCGGAGGAGGGCCTTCATGAGCTTTCTCTTCTGGTGGCCTTCCAAGGACGGGTGAACGCAAAGAAACTCCAGGCTAATGAGCTCAGGAGCGGGGACGATCAAAGTGAGGCTGCTTACCCATTGTAAAGCATTAACAAGTAACTGGGCATACTCGTCCTGGTATTGGAGAAGGCGCCGATAGGACCTCTTGGTGGAAAGGATAGAGTCCAGCAAGTAGAAGAGCTGCTGGTGAGCCTCTTCGAGAACCGATTGATAGCCCGAGGCATCGAGGTCTTTCAAGCCTTCCTCTAGCTGATCCCACCGGGAGTGATGGCCAGGCTGGATTGGTGAAATGAGCAAATCTGACGAGGTCGAGGGTTTGAGCTGATGCGGTATTGAAAATCCACCGTGCGCGGTAGAGCCCGAAGGTTTGTCGGTGTCACCGCCGCAGAAATGATGCAGGACAGAATTCGGAGACATTGACATGACAGGTGAAGTCACCTGGAGGGCGTCGCCAGTGATCAAGGATCTGAGAGCCATTTTGTAACCTCGCCTCCCCCTCTTCGACATCCATGACACAGGGGGGTGGGCAGAGGAGGCAAGAGGTTGAGATCGCATTCCGGATCTATAGGCGGGAGAGTAACCAGGTTTGTAATACTAAAAACCTAGCATTCCGTCGAGGTCTTATAGTAGCCGGGGCTGGCAAGATTACTAACCCATGGAGATACCGTACACTGGAGACTGGAGACGCCGTGCGTAATACACGCAGCTATGCCATAGGGCCTATTCTCCGAGTCTGCTGGCCAGACTCGAGGAGGTGGCTGAAATTAATCGACACCAAGTCATTCTACCTGAATCCAGAACGAAACCCACAGAGAATGAAGTTGGGAACGTTTCAATTCCACGCACCCCAATTTTTAGGTCAGTATCCCGATGTTAGACGTTGGCTGGTAGTGCTTGACGTTAATGTCAGCCGAGTGTTCCTCCGGGACGGCCATTGCCAAATTTGAAACACAAGGACTCTGGTTTCACTGCACGTGGTCTCCTCCTGCTGTACAGCACAGACAGGCGCTACTGCAGACCCACTTTCATCAAGACCCCCGCACAGATTCGGTTATGAGTCTAAACCGTTCCCAACCACCGACAGATCATTAGAATGTTTGTCAANTTTTCTCTCTCTCTCTCTCTCTCTCCGCCACGTTTAGGCTTTCCTTGTTTCATAGCCTCGTGTGTTTCACATACTATATTCAATAATTATCATCCCCATCGTCTGTCCCGGCTGAAAAGTAGTTTCACACATCTCGCTGCAAATTTTCGCTCTGGGAGCAGCGTCATGTATGAATGCGTTAGTGGTATGTGTGTCTCTTCTTAGGTATTCGGGAGTCTCAGTACGACCTTGATGAGGGCCACATGCCAGCTTGAGCGGTTCGGCGGGCTCTTTCACCTACTTCCTCAGCTTTGGCATGTTTTATATCGAAACGCCTGATCCGACGCTACCATTCACTACCGTAGCTTTGACCCTTCGGTCCTCACTGACCGCTCTCGATTCTGAACTGTTTGCTAAGATTGGCAACTACAGACTTCAAGTTCAGCGCCTAATCGCGTTGTAATCGGAGAGCCACCGGTTCATTCCTCCAGCCGCTGAAATCCTCAACCACTTTGTCAGCTGAGGAAGTCGATGTGGGAATTAGTCGGAATGCCCTAACTGGTGTATGGGATCTCATCAGGGTTGGTCTATCATCATCAACGTCTTGTCGTATGGAATGCACCACTCACTCGGGCTCTCGTTCTAACACGACCTACGGAGACACGCTGAAGGATGTCAGAAGGGACACGCATACGACACGATGCTGTTACCAGAGCGAAACTTTGAAGCGAGATCTGATTGACTTCTGAGTCAGTACGGACGAGGGGATGAATAATAGCTATCAAATATTTAAATGTGACGCTCAGTACTTAAAATTAAAAGCAGTGGCATCATTTCGGCGAGTATGAATGTCTGCAGAGATGAAGCAGCGACTCACTCCCAAACCGAACGGTCGTCGACGACATCTACCAAGTAGGGAAGCTTGGAAAGGTCGTCGACCGACGGTCTGAGCTTGGCTTCGCCAGCCCAGCACATCTCCATCATCTCCCAGATGCCGTCGGTCAAGCCGTAGCACAAGTAGGCAGGGCTATTGACTGCTGGCTTCTGGGGTCTCCTTCCTTGCGTAACCTCGTTGATCATTCTGTGCAACTGCATGAGAGTCCGACTGCCTATCAGCTCCCCAAAGGGAAGAAGATCTGTGAACATCTATAACGATATCAATGTCACTGTAAACGCTTAGAGTACGCTGGCAATTTACCTCGTAGGCCAAGCAACCAACTGCATACACGTCACTAGACGTGGTGGGAGAAGTAAAGTGTTCTTGCAATTGTGCCGACAGAAGCTCGGGTGCTTGCCAGAGAAGGGTTCCCAAGGACAGCACGATTGATTGGATGGACGACCACGTAAGGATTTGGGGGTCGGTAAGTCGTGACAGTCCTAGATCGGCTAGGCAGGCTCTGCCTTGAGAATCGACAAGAACGTTAGCGCCTTTGATGTCCCCATGGACAATGTTGTTCCTATGGAGGTATGAGAGGCCGGAAAGGACGTCCAAAAGCTGTAGTAATCATGTCCTTGAGTATAGCATCATGAAGCAAAAGGGGATTCAACGGACCAGTAAACGCCTCTCTACACAGGGATACTTCTTCAGATATTCTACGACTGTTCCGTTCGCATGGAATGGCGAGACCAGGTAAGCTTTCTCAAAGTCGTTGTCGGGTTGGAAGACACCCTCGAATGGAAGAAGGTTAGGGTGCCGGTGGTTAGACCAGATGATTGTTTCTCTGATCAGAAGCTGGCCAAAGAGAATCAGCGAAGTCGTTCGGCACGACGATCCTGTGGAAATTATACCTACCTCAACCAAGTCTTCCCGAATAGCGTTTGACTGGGACCATCTGCGAACTCGATACTTCTTTAGACAAACCTCTCGGCCACCATAAAGGCCTCGAAAAATGTCAACGCTTGGAGTTTCAATTACGACTTCACGTATTTCCACGCCTGAGAGAATGAATGATTTGGGAAGGAGTTTGGCGCGTTTCGAAAGTCGGAGGAGGGCCTGCATGAACTTTCTCTTCTTGTGGCCTTCTAAAGTCGGGTGGATGCAAAGAAACTCCAGGCTAATGAGCTTTGGAGAGGTCCTGATAGAAGAGGAGGCAGCTTACCCATTGTAACGCGTTGACTAGTGACTGGGCCTGCTCGCCCCGGTATTGGAGCAGCCGTCGATAAGACCTCCTCGTGGAAAGAATCGAGTCCAGCAAGGAGAAGAGATCTTGGTGAGTCTCTTCGAGAACTTGCTGATGCCCTGAGGCATCGAGGTCTCTCAGATTTTCCTCCAGCTGGTCCCACCGAGAGCGTCGCTCAGGCTGAATTGGTGTAACGAGTAAATCTTGCGAGGTCGAGGGTTTGATCTGTTGCGGTATGGAAACCGGGCCTGGCCATGTGGTAGAGCCCAAAGGTTTGTCGACGTCACCGCAGAAATGATGCAGAACGGAGTTCATGGACATAGACATGACGGGTGACGCGGCCTGGACAGCGTCCCCAGTTACTATGGGTCGGAGAGCGGGTTTTTTGCCTCGCTTCCGCTTCTTCCTTTTGAACAGGGGATCTCCGGATGTGTTATCTGTACCACTTGACGGAGTCTGGGACTCAGAGCTGGATAAATCTGAGGAAGTTCGTAGCGAGGGTGGGACAAGAGAGGAGGAGGTTTCACGATGCTGAGATCGCATCATACTAGTCGTTCCTAGGGTCGCTGAGAGTTGTGAGTGGCAAGTAATGGGTGAAAGACCCACGGCTTAAGTAGATTTTTGAATGAATCCTCCAAGATGATCCATAAATGGTCAATTATGCAGGGTTTGGGTTCATGATGTAGCAGAGACGAACACAATCCCGGTCCGTACCCTTGATGGGAGCCTGAAGCCAGATGCTAGGGAAATATTCCCTCCATTCGGTATAATTCAGAGACCTCATTGCTTATTTGAAATAATGTTACTCACCTATAGCGTTCAGCCGTAGCTTCTCGTAAGAGATGAAACACGTAGATTCTAAAACAAGGTGCATCCCATTGCAGGCAAGGCCAAGGGTGGCCCCTGGCTGCCCACTGCAGGCTCCGAGTGGTCCCATTCATCGGTCCCCTCATTTCTTGAGTCGTCGCAGGCGAGGGGTGATCTGGTGACATGGGAAAGTTCAAAAAGCAAGGTTCCTGAAGGCCTGAACCCTATTTCAGGCCCTCATTTCGATTGCAGCACTGGACACAGCGAAGTCGGGACAGACTTCGAGGTTGAGCTTGTCGGCCATCTTCTTTGCCTTGCGGCATTCCGACCAAATTCGTTCGGGCGACTATTCTGACACAATGAGCAATGAAAGTAGATTGGTTCTCGGCGACGTAACGCTCTATCGAACTCGTAGACCTTGGGTAGAGTCGCTGAAGTCTCAAAAGACAAGATGAGTGTATACATAGTGAGAAGCAAAGAAATTTACCGATCGCGATCGTCAGAGATTGCCGGCAATTCGATCGAGCTAAACAGTGCCACACTAGAGGCCTAAGGTACTGTTGGAACACTCGATATAGGTGCACACGATGCACATCGGATTCGGATCCATTCACTCAGGTTGAAGACAAACGTCAGCAGCCATCTCGATTTGACGTTTTGGAAGGTCATCCGTCCGTTTGCGGCGACTTGTCCAAAAAGGGTCTGGGAAATCATCAACGAATTTGTGAAGGGTAGTATGCGTTCGGCGGATAGTCCCTTTTGGACAAGTCGCCGCGGACATTGTCGGCTCCACTCGTCGGTTTCGGTTTGGGAATACCCCCTTCGAAATCAAGCACTCGTACGCACCCATCTACTTTCACTCCTGTGACCGATGTTTTCAAGTGTAAGAATCGCCCTGCCTCTCTGCTCACTTATCCCTTGGGATCCATGTCGTTCCACCATGGCAAAACTGAGTGGTGTTTCTGATCCCGATGCGATGAACGACCACTATCTTTCACAGATGACCTCAAGGTTTAAGCTCTGTGACACTATAAATGAAGGTATCGGCCCGATGAATCCGGTCTGGGGTACTTGGTGTAATGAAGTTGGGGTGCTACGAGGGTTTACAATGAGGCATGTTTCAGGAGTTGCACGTTTGAAGTGGCGAAAAGCTGTCTGTACTGCTACTCTGTCTCAGGTCAACTCTATAGGTCAGTTGAGCAAGGAGATCTATCTGAACTATACTGAATGGAGGGAACGTTTTCCTGGAATCCCCCTGGACCTCGGTCACAACCTTCAACATCCAAACTCATCACTGATAACCATTACAAGCACTTGTATACGCCGTCTACCTGTCAGGACGCGACGCCACAACCCCATGTGTTACAGAACCTCGTTTGGAGCCGTCTTAATTAGCTCCTAGATCCACCATTTACCCGTCGGACTGTCACGACCGAACCCTCGCACTACCCCAGCCAATTCAATATTCCTAGTAGCCCTGCATTACCCTACATGACGTATCCAGGGACAACTTCCCACCCATGACTTGCCTCCGAGCAATGCGTGCAGGCATGAACGTATTGACATATCGACACGGTGCCACTTGCCATTCTAGCCGACCTGCCTCCCTTTATGACCGTACCCGGTCAAGCATGAACCCTAGAAACACCCTGATTCTCCAGACATCCTGGTAAGGACCCTTGGCTACCGCACGCAAGACACGAAGGAAGATAAATGTTGAACACTAATTCGGAAATTGCTACACTGTCGATACCGTACCGCTGCTCTCACGAAATACCCGCAATCACATCGTGGGGGGTGCTTTCTCTCCGAACCATCTTGTTCCACCGCGTTTCATTATGCATACTGATCGGGGCTAGTCTCATCTCGTCGGAGGAGATACTGTCAGGAAAAATTTCGAATCGTGTTTTCAAAGAGCAAGAAAACTAGAGAGATCGAGGCCATGGCCTATTAAAACGACAAGGGTTTTCACGAACTTCACGACACGCTTCAATGTGCTCGCTCGTTTGCCCAAACACTTCCCAAGATAGACAGTCTCATTCTGTATTATCCTTCACATCTCAATTGAACAATTAAACCACGGGTTTTCATTTCTCGGCTGGACCCTCAGGCGTATGAGGAATAGCAACATCGCCCATCTTCGGAACCAACCGCCTGAGCGGACAATCTGCGGTGGAATGCTCAACGACTGGCTCTGCATGAATGAGGACAGAAAGAGAACCTGTCAATGATTTCTCCCAGAACGATTCAATTGAACACTACGGTTTGCCGGTGTATTTTGGTGCCCACTAGCCTCTCTCTCTTTCGCCGCAATCCTAAAAATAAGAATAATACGTACCAAGTTCGGCGGCCGCAGGCTTCAGCGCCAGATCGTGTTGCAGAGTCAACGGTCCACCCCTCTTAAAGTACTGGCCGCTGGAAGCCTGGAGTCATTGACTACACTGTCGGCGGAACACTGCTGTTGTTCTCGCCGAACTGGGGAGGCGAGGGAATCAGCCAAGCTGGCGTGTGGCTTCTCAAGATTGGCGCATCGTCGGCCTGTGGTCTGCAGTGGAACAATCGCGATCTTTCGTTTTAGCATGACCTCTACCAAGAGACACCCAAGGACATTGGAAGGGATGCTTGTACGACTAATGCATTTATTTTTGACGCTGCTGCTAGAGCGCTATTGAGCCTAAGTCTAGGTGAGGGTAGACGAGGGCGAAGAGAAAGAATGGAGACGGCATAGCAGTGATACATCAGAGGATGCAGACAAAGAGTGAAAGAACAGAAAAAAAAAGCGGCCTGCGCGTGGTGATGCGATCGTGGGGAACACTGTTCCTTGCATCGACCATTTACTCCTGGGCCAAACGGTCGTCGAGGACATCTACCAAGAAGGGAAGTTTAGAGAGTTCGTCGGCTGACGGTCTGCGCCTGACTTCGCGGTCCCAGCACTTCTCCATCATGTCCCAGATACCGTCGGTCAAGCCGTAGCATAGGTACGCAGGGCTATCGACTGCAGGCTTCAGCGGTCGCCTTCCGCGCTTAACAACTTCTGTTAAGATCATCCCGTGTATTTGCCAACTGTATTTCCGACCGTGGGTCGACAGCTCCGCGAAGGGAAGAAGGCCAGTGAAGATCTGTAGTAGTGTCAATACGAGGCTGCTTGTAGGTAGGTAGGTAGTAGTACAACTTTCCTCATAAGCCAAGCAGCCAAATGCATATATGTCACTGTAGGTGGTGGGGGAAGGAAAGTGCTCCTGGTACTGCAATTGCGCCGACATGAGCTCGGGTGCTAGCCAGAGAAGGGACCCCCAGGGTGGAATGGTCGACTGAATGGATGTCCATGTGAGAATTTCGGCGTCGGTAAGCCGCGACAATCCTAGATCTGCTAGACAAGCTCTGCCCTCAGAGTCGACGAGAACGTTAGCACCTTTGATGTCCCCATGAACAATGTTGTTCCTATGGAGGTATGAAAGGCCGGAAAGGACGTCCAAGAGCTACAGTCACCGTGTCTCTTGAGTATGTTATCATGAAGCAGACGAGATTCAACGGACCAGTAAACGTCTCTCGACATTGGGATACCTCTTGAGATATTCCACAGTTGTTCCGTTCGCAAGGAATGGTGAGACCAGGTAAACTTTACCAAAGTCACTATCAGTCTGGAAGATGCCCTCAAAGGGAAGAAGGTTAGGGTGGCGGTGGTTATACCAGATGATCGTCTCTCTGATCAAAAGCTGTCCAAAAAGTATCAATGAAGCCATTCAACATGAAGACTTCTTGGGTAAATTATGCATACCTCAACCAGGTCTTCCCGAATAGCATTTGACTGGGACTGTCTGAGAACTCGATACTTCTTCAGACAAACTTCTCGACCTCCATAAAGGCCTCGGAAGATGTCGATGCTTGGAGTTTGAATGACAACTTCACCAATTTCTACGCCGGTGAGACTGAACGATTCGGGAAAGAGTTTGGCGCGTTTAGAAAGCCGGAGGAGGGCCTGCATGAACTTTCTCTTCAGGAGGCCTTCTAAGGACGGATGGACGCAAAGAAACTCCAAGATAATGAGCTTGGGAAAGGGCCTGACAGAAGAGACACCGCTTACCCATTGTAACGCGTTAATTGGCTTTTGGGCATGCTCGCCTCGGTAGAGGAGAAGGTGCCGATAAAATTTCTTGGTGGAAACAATCGATTCTAGCACGTAAAAGAGATCCTGGTGACCCTCTTCGAATGTTGGTTGATACCCTGAGGCATCGAGGTTTTTCAGAGCTTCGTCTAGCTGGTCGAACGGGTACTGTTGGCCATCTTGGATTGGTGTAATGAATGGATCTGACGAGATCAAGGGTACGAGCTCTTGCAGCATGGAAACGGAGCTGTGGGTGCCCGAAGGTTTGCCCGCGTCATCGCAGAAATGGTGCAGGACAGAATCCATCGACGGGGAAGGTGACGCAGCCTGAACCGCAACTCCAGTAATTAGGGGTTCGTGAATGATTTTATTGCGCCTCCGCTTCTTCCGTTTGAATGAGGACTCTTTGTAGGATTCGTCTACACCACTTGACGGAGTGTGAGACTCAGAACTGGAGGAAACTCGTAGCGAGGGAGGGTGGGTAGGGGAGGAGTGTTTAAGATGCTGCGATCGCATTTAGCTTCCTTGGGTTCTGGAGGTGGGAAGTGCGCAAAGAGGTGGTAACCGCATTTCTTAAATACATGCGCGTTGGTGTGTATATCGCGAGGGAAGCCGTGCTGGAGTTTCAAGACCTGCAGCCTGAAGGTAAGGTACGTTCGTACGTGCTCGGGCTGCCACGGGTGGCTCGGGCACCGCCCGGGCACCCCGAGATGACCGTAGCTCCGTGTGTGATGCAAACCCACAGAAAATGAAATCAGAAGTGCAGGCTTCAAGTTGGCGTGTATTCATCGAATTACCCCCGTCACGCTCGATACCGCCTCCAACAAACTGGTGAGGCACTCCCTTCTGGATGCTGCATGAGACAGATTCTGTGCTGGCGGGCCTGTTTCGTGGATCTTATCGAGGGGAACTATCTTGATATCAAATTTCGGACTCCAAACTCGTACGCAAAGTGGGCTTCATTGTCGTGTACTTCACAAATCCCCCAATCTTATTAGTTCTCCGGGTTCCCATGGAGGCTTGATGGAGGCGGCCATTCCCTTTGACAAGCCAGTCGCCACGGCATACTCAAAGTCAGCACGCCTCAGAAAGTCGCTGACCTCCTTGATAGACCCTTTCAACCAAAACGCCGAATGCGCGCAAGCGCCGGCAGCAAACGTCGAACCGAGATTCCGCAACAAAATCAATGTGAGTGTTCCTCGGACGCGTTCATCGACTTGCACTGCTCAATACGCATGTAGCATTGTCGTCTTCGTGGCTTCCGACCCTCTGGCGGTGTCGCCAGAACATGTTCAAAGTGCCGTTCCGTTCTCTACTGTTCCACGGAGTGTCAAGACTGGTTCGCATTCAACAAATACGAATGCTCCAGTGCCGCAACTCAATACCATGTTACGGGCAGCAATTATGCTTCTGGAAACCGATCTCCTAACCCTTCGACTTGAAAGCCACCAATTACCGGATCAGGCACAATTTCAGAAATTACTGGATATTATTCTCTGAAAGAGGGATGGCCATGCGTAAGCGAGGCACGAGCGCTCACCCTCGGCCTGCCCTCGAACGCTGGCGGCCCGGGTAGGTTGCACGCGTTCATTGACGAGTATGAGGACAGGAAGCGGGCCGGGTTCCTCGTCGGAGGCGTCTTTCTCTATGGGAAAAAGGTGCATATCCTCGCTCGGACTGTCTACAATCCTGGCCGCTTTCAGTCAAAGATAGAGATGGATGACGAGGTCGATACCGCTCCGTTCCAGATTGTCGGTGCATTGTTTCACTACGAGTGAGTTTTTTACCCTCCGCATGTCGTATGGCTGACGCGAATTTCTTTTCAACCTCAAGGTTTCTCAAGAGTAACAACCAAGTTTCCAGTGATAGCTATGTCTGGTCACGGAACCACTGAACCAAGATCACGGCGCCGTACATGACGGAAATTGCTTGAGACGGTGCGTCCACAGGGGTTCGTTTGGTGAACACAATTCATACTCTCGAAGCCTGCGGCTAGTCGTCAGGGAAATATTCTCCCCATTAACTCGTTTAACTCCAATGTTACTCACCCATAGCGTTCACACAACACGGAGTGAGCAACTAGCTTCTCCTCAAATCAATTGAACATGTAAATTCTGAAACATGCCCCATGTCAATGGAGGGTCACGCTAGCCTACCATCACCTGCAGCCCAACAAGACGAATCAATGATCACCCCACCCCAGACTGCACTGTTTCTATTCTTCCTCGATACTCTCGCAGCTCCCGATTTCCAACTCACGACTTGGCTCCGAGCGAAATGCATGCAGGCGCGAGTTTCATTTTGTTGGATGTCTAGGAACCTAGAGCTTACCCAGACCAAGGTGCACCAATGTTACTCCCTTCGGTATTCTCTTCTCTTATTACCCTTTCTGGGACTTGAGGCAAAATCTTGGGTGCGCTCCCTTGATTCAGTTAACGTTAAGTTTGTATCCATGCCTGATCTTGTCTCGAAGGAGAGCGTCTTGTCGAATAAAATCCCATATCATCTGCGGGCTCAAAGGGCAACGCAGCTCGAGAGACTCGAGATCACAGCCTTTTGACGAGCGCGATAATCAGGCAACTGGAATCAAATTGAAATGACAAGGCTTCACGAACACGACGCGCTCCAATGTGCTCGCTCGTTTGCCCAGATACCAAGGTATTCATTCGCCATCTCTGCGTTGGCGACCGCAACGCCTCACTCCGCATGAACGAGGTCAGCGCAAATCTGCTCAATTCCTCTCTCAAAACCACGCAGTTAAGCACTGATGTTTGCCATTATAGGTCCATTTCGTGCCCGCTGGCCTCTCTCTTTTCGCCGCTATCCTACGCCCCAAGTTCTGCAATCCCAGGCCGGCGCCAGATCGCGTTGAGGGTCCCAGGTCAATCCCTCGTGAGGCACACACTAGTCGCTGGAACCCTCGACCACATCGTCCAGAATGGAAAGGATTACTCACTCAATTGGGGTTTCATTTGAGCATGACCTTTACCGAGATATGCTTAAAGACGTAGGAAAGGACGCACATACAACTAGTGCATTCATAGTACACACGCTGCTGCCAGAGCGGTACTTTGAGGCGAGATGTGTAATAACCCTCGGCCGGGACGGACAATGGGAACAATAGTCACTTTATACAGCAGCGGCGAAATTCGACATGTACGAATGATGCATGATGGTGCAGTGGAGGGTTGCTATAGACACGAGACTACTGGAAACAAGGAAAACATAAACGTAGCATAGAGAGAGCGAGAAAACAAAATTAAGCAAATATTCTGAACGAACTGTGGAAAGGATGGGCCGAAAGCAAAAGGCTCCCTATCAAACTTTGAGTCACAGGGGAGCGAAAACGAAGGCAACGAGAAGGAATAGAGATGGCATAGTGATATACAAGGAGAGGAAACAGAAAAACGAAGAAAGAGAGCGCCCTGCGCGTGATCATGTGATTTGAGGAACATTGTTCCTTGCATCGACCATTCACTCCTGAGCCGAACGGTCGTCGAGGACACCTACCAAGAAGGGGAGCTTGGAGAGGTCGTCGGCTGACGGTCTGCGCGTGACTTTACGGTCCCAGCATGTCTCCATTATGTCCCATATGCTGTCGGTCAAGCCGTAGCACAGGCACGCAGGGCTATCGACTGCCGGCTTCTGAGGTCGTCTTCCGTGCCTAACAACCTCTGTCGAGATCATTATGTGTACCTGAAAGGGACTCCGACCGTGGGTCGACAGCTCCGCGAAGGGAAAAAGGCCAGTGAAGATCTGGAGCAGTGTCAATATCAGGGTAAAGGCTCGTAGGTAGTAATGCATCTTACCTCGTAAGCCAAGCAACCCAAAGCATACATGTCACTGAAGGTGGTGGGGGGAGGAATGTGTTCCTGGGGCTGTAATTGGGCTGATAGAAGCTCTGGTGCTTGCCAGAGAAGGGTTCCCCAGGGTGCGATAGTTGATTGGATGGAAGTCCATGTGAGGATCTGGGCGTCGGTGAGCCGTGACAATCCTAGGTCTGCTATACAGGCTCTGCCTTGAGAATCGACGAGAACGTTAGCACCTTTGATGTCTCCGTGGACGATGTTGTTTCTATGGAGGTATGAAAGGCCGGAGAGGACGTCCAAGAGCTATAGTAAACATGTCCTTGAGTCTATTGTCCTGACGCAAAGAGGATTCAACGGACCAGTAAACGCCTCTCTACACCGGGGTGGCTCTTCAAATATTCCACGACTGTTCCGTTCGCATAAAACGGTGAGACCAGGTAAGCTTTCTCGAAGTTGTTGTCGGGCTGGAAGATGCCCTCGAAAGGAAGAAGGTTGGGGTGGCGATGGTTATACCAGATGATCGTCTCCCTGATCAGAAGCTAGCCAGAGAGTATGAGAGAAGTCGTTCAACATGAAGACCCTGTAGAAATTATGCCTACCTCAACCAAGTCCTCCCTGATTGTGTTTGACTGGGACCGTCTACGAATGCGATACTTCTTCAGACAAACGTCTCGACCTCCATGGAGGCCTCGAAAGATGTCAACGCTTGAAGTTTCGACGATGACTTCACCTATTTCTACGCCTGGGAGAATGAACGACTTGGGGAAGAGTTTGGCACGTTTCGAAAGTCGGAGGAGGGCCTGCATGAACTTTTTCTTCTTGTGGTCTCCGAAAGACATGTGGACAGAAAGAAACTCCGGGCTAATGAGCTTGGGGGAGGGCCCGATAGAAGAGGGGCTACTCACCCATTGTAACGCGTTCACTAGCAGCTGGCCCTGCTCACCCCGGTATTGGAGAAGCCGTCGATAGGACTTCTTGGTAGAAAGAATTGAGTCCAGCAAGGCGAGGAGAGCCTGGTGGGCCTCTTCAACGACTTGTTGATATCCTGAAGTGTCGAGTTCTTTCAGATTTTCCTCCAGTTGGTCCCATCGAGAGCGTCGGTCAGGCCGGATTGGTGTAGCGAGGGAATCTGAGGAGGCTGATGATTTGAGCCGTTGTGACGCCGAAAGTGTGCCCGGCGTGGTAGTGCCCGAAGGGTTGTCGGGGTCACTGCAGAAATGATCCAGGATCATGGACATAGACATGACACGTGACACAGCCTGGGCAGTATCCCCTATGGCCACAGGTTGGAGAGCGGGTTTGCACTTCATAGCAAGGGTGGGTAGAGAGAGGAGGGTTCAAGATGCAGGTTTGGGGCCTGTGTTGAGAGTGGGCGAGTAATCAGGCCTCTTAAATAGAGGTGCTGGTATGGACTGGAACTGCGAGAAAAACATCGTGGTAGGATGATCAATAGCGGAACTTAAGGACGCTGAAGGGCAGTTAATCTGAGTTGGTGTCAAATAACCTTTCTTAGCTACAAATCCCACGTAGCTTTCGACAGAAATGTGTTACTTGACATATTCACGCCACTTGTCATTCGCCTTATGATAGAAAATTCTTGCCCTCTGCCTTACGGTTCTATCACACAAGATTTCCTACTGAAGTACCTCATTTGTTCTTGCCCTCTGCCTTACGGTTCTATCACACAAAATTTCCTAAGGAAGTACCTCATTTATTCTTGCCCTCTGCTTTACGGTTCTATCATGAAAAGGCAAATGACAAGTGGCACGAATATGTCAAGTAACAGTATTTCTGTCGAAAGCTACGTGGGCTTTATAGCTAAGAAAGGTTCTTTGACTATCGCAGACAGTTCTACGTCTTGGCCTCTCAACTTTTCCAGCAATGTAATGTAGCCTAGAATGAACGAGCATGGCGAGTTGGGTGATGGGCACGCATGTGCCCTCCCGACTTGGTCACATTCTTCCTCAGTGGGAGACCGAGCCTCACCGACGGGTGGGTGGGCTCGCTCCTGCTGTGCAAGGATAGCTCCGCTAACCAAGTCGAATTTGTATCCTTACCAGTTGCACAGATGATACACTTCTTGGGAGTGGTGGGTGGGTTAAAAATCAACGACGAATTCTCGCAGTCTTGAAGCGATCTCTTGAGCGACTGGCGGGCGACTGGCGAGATGGTGGTGGCACGGAGGAAAGTCAATCACGTGCCACCTCCCGCTCACTCAAAGACGTTGATCTCTCTCTCGCTTCATTCTTCCGCTCCAAGCGAGCTCTTCCAAATTTGACACCAACCCAGCCATTATCGGCTTGGGGGTCGATGTCAGTAATGACCCATTGACCTGGGAAACTTACACACACATTATCTGTAGGATTTCCTTTTTGGGGCCAGATTCACGGGCTTCAAGATAGGAGGATACCCTGTGAGAGGTATTTCTCCAGCCCCTGAAACACTGACTGGTTCTTGGAAAGGGCGACTTCTGGTGGGTGTTTTCCCTTGAATCCTTTGGCACACTTGTCTCATCCCTCTCACAGCAACCAGACTGCCTTCGCCTCACGGGGGCAGACCATCTCCCACTGGCATGTCAACCAATTCAACACAAGGATGCTGGTTTGGGGGTTGCCCATGTTGAAAGTGGGCAAGTAATCAGGCCTCTTAAATAGAGGTGCTAGGGAATTGCATGGAAAACATCGCGGTAGATCACAATTGGGACATCTCACGCTTAGGATCCGGTCCAAAACCTCAGCCCGACCTCTGGCAACACTACATCAAGCCACGGTCTTCGTGATTGAAAAGAACACCAACGCCTTTGTCATGTATGTCTCCTTTCTTTCGGCTCTATTTGCATGCATGAAATTAAATTTCCGCGGCATGGGGCTGGCGCCCTAGATTGCAGCACCGAAAGGAATGGGGGACCAAAGTTCATCTCATTTTCGGCGATATGCGTTTGCTCGAAGTACCCGAAGAGGCTGATATCCTTGTCAGCAAACTATTGGGCTCATTTCGGGATAATGAACTTAGTCCTGAGTGCCTCAATGGGGCAATGAGATTTTTGAAACGTGAGTACCCTGAGGACATGAGGTATTGCAAGACGCCCGCTGAATTCATCCGTTTTCATTATATGCAGCCGATGATATCTTGATTCCTTCGTCTTATACCGCCCATTTGGCTCCGCTGTCGTCCTCTAAGCTCTACAATGAAGCCCGTTCGAGTAAGAACGAAAAGAGCCTTGAAACACCCTATGTGGTCATGTTTCAGAACGTGAATATCCTCAGCGGGACAAAGGCGTCAGCTGACGGTCGATGCGGTCCCCAGATCCAAGAGTGCTGGGAATTTGAACATCCGCGAACCGACGTGGTCCTCGATGCGCGAGGTGAGTTTGATGTGATTAACAAAACAATAATGGTCCACGACTTGACGGCCTTGCGACCTTTCTCTGAATAGGTCTACCTCTTACCAATAGTCACAACGCCCGATCTGCCAAGCTGCGATTTTACATCCCTCACGCGGGCGTGCTTCAGTAGGTCTTTTAGCGTCAATGTGATGACGAGTGTCTAACCGTCCGCAGTGGGCTCGCTGGGTATTTTGAAGCGGTGAGAAAATCGACTTGAATGAGCCAAGGTCCGGGTCTGACAGAGTGAACGTTCAGGTGTTATACGGGAATGTTGGCCTTAGCATTCACCCTCAAAGAAAGGATCAAATATCAAAAGATATGCTGAGCTGGTTCCCGCTATTTTTCCCATTCAAGGTAGGTCCATCACAGCCATACGTAGCAGGTATTCTGACTCGGTCCACAGGAACCTCTCTACCTACCAAGCGGCTCAGAGCTTCAAGTCTCAATTTGGCGGCTAACGAATGAGAAACAAGTGTGGTATGAATGGCACGCAGAGTCGTTCCTCTCCGTTCAAAGTAAACCGACGAGCAACGAAGAGCTCTTGCTGTACTCAATAGGACCACTGTCTCCTTCTCCCTCGCCCGGCGGTATTCCGAGCCCAATGGCGGACATGTCCGATCCTTTCATCGCCGATTCCAGGTCCAGGCGGTCAGCCACCCTGCCTTCAATGGGTTCATCGAAGCCCGGCGGTAGGGAAATGGAGTACGAACTGGTCAAGATCGGCCATACCAGCTTGCATAATCCTCGTGGCCGAAGCAGTTGGATCGGTTTGTAGATAAGATGCTAATGTAAAAATTGTTGTAACTCTCGCAACCTGATTGACGACTGGAACTGCCTCTACGACGGTCCCTTGACCTCGTGAGTATTTTATTCTCGTTGCTCAATTTTGTTCTCGATTTCGTGGTGGCCGATTTCTTGAACTGTCGGCCTGTGTTAGAAATACCCGCCAGGACGATTATATCCGCGATCGACCAAGCGGACATTGAATGTGGTTGACAGTACTGTTCGAAATGCCTATATATCCTCCTCACAGCAAACCTTTCTTTATCTTCCAGCAACCATCTACGTCTCCTCTGCTTGCCCGCTTTTGACCACGACCTCGTCTTTCAATCTACATCGCCCTTAACTCTATCTCCAAGCAATATGAAGTTCCTCGCCGTCGCAGCTGCCTTGATTTCGGTCATCCCTGCCATCGCAGGCTTGGTGATCAATACCCCGTAAGTACACCCTGCACTATATTTCTTCGTCTCGCTCAATGTTTTCTAGAACCGGCGTTGTCACTTGCCGTGCGTGAAAGGTCCCCTTGGATCTAATAGCGTTCGTAGACTGACCCACCACGACAGAACCTATGATGCTATCATATGGACAAGGAACTCCACCATACTACGTTTCCATTCTTCCAGGTATTTATCTATTCCATCGAATCCGGATTAGTATCTGATGCGCTCGATGTAGGCGGCCAAGTCTCGGGCACCCCGGTATGCAGTGCTATCGTCCGTATATGGAAGGGGGGCTGACTTACTGGGAACAGTATCATACCTGGCCAGCGACGGATGCTACAAGCATGACATGGGTCGTTGACCTCCCTGGTGGCACGGCGGTGTAAGCGCTTCAGTTGCTGCCAGAAAGAAGCGCCGACTGATGCTGAGTTTCTCTTTCAGTTCGCTCGTCGTTAAGGATGGCACTGGTGCTCAAGCTTATTCGGACGCAATCACTATCCAACCGGGCTCGGATAGCAGGTCGGTTTCTTCTGGCTTTTTTAGTGTATCTCCGATGCTGACCGCTGAAACGTCTTTTAAGCTGCTTGAATGGCGCGGCCGCCGCGAATTCCTCAGGTACTCGAGCCGCCTCCTCCCATTCATCCTCAGCAACTCATACTGGGACATCTAATTCAGCTGCCGCAACCGCATCGCACCCTGCCTCCTCTGGATCTGCGGCTGCTGCTGCTGCTACGTGAGTTTATATCCCAGGATTCTTCTCCCTGAGGGTCACTGATAACAGTTTCAGCCACGCCGCTAGTGCCGGTGGTACTCCTGCAACCGCTGGCGGGGACACCGCCCGCCCTTCAGCCACCCAAAGCGCCTCTTCCAACGCTGCCTCTGGTGGAGCATCTTCATCTTCTACAAATTCTGCTGCTCAGCTCTCGTACGCTGCCTATGGTGTCGGGGGAGCTGTTGGTCTTGTTGGCGCCTTGCTTCTTTGAGAGCGACTGTTGACGTCTGCCGCGTTTCGGGTCTTTGGGCTCCTTGTTCCACGGTCTACACTATCTATTCCACACTCTTTTAATCTCGATGTACCATCCTATTCTACGATACCCTATTCTTAATCTCAAGTGGGCGGTTTCCCTGCAAATTCGCGAGCATGTGATCACGCGAAATCGCGTCGAAGTGACTAGAGGTGCCGAGGTGATGATCGTGTGCCTTGCCAATTTAAGAGGTCCTCGTGGTCATTTTTAACTCCACTTGGTTCTTGCCAGAACTAGCCGTCTCTCCTTCAGCCAGCAGAGCCTTCGTTCTCTCCCTTCTCATCGTTATTCGGGGTCGAGGCTCCAGTACAACGGTGCTAACTTATATCCTTAACATATCCCCTCCTTTGCCTGTTTTTTCATCTCTATTATCATGTCGGTATCCCCCGAAACCACCCAGGTGGTTGTCACCGATTCGTCGCCGGTAACGCGCGACGACAGCAACGCCTCCGATATCCCCCATGCCGACTCGCTATCAGCACTGGACAAAACATCATCGACAGCCATGGCTGACATCGTGTCAACCCAGGACGCCCTAGAAGCAGACGTTGCAGATAAGGAGGTCATTGACGTTGTGACCAAGGTAAGAACGATTTGGCCAACGGTTTCCAATTCTAGCCTGACACGAATGCAGGACGTGCCATTGCAAGTCGCCGAGGATGCTCTTGCTGGCATTCTGGACAGCAAAGTCGAGGAACCGACCGGATCGACTCTTTTGGCGACTGATGCGCCAGCGCCTATCCCGCCCGTGGAAGAAGACACAGCTGTGACTGAAACTGAGGTATTTTCATTGAAAACTTGCGGAGATGATTGTTTCTTAATGTTATCATTTCATTCATTTCAGGTTGCAGAGGATGCGACTGTCGCGAAGCCAACCCCTGTTACGGTGACGGCAGAAGAAGAGGCGCGACCTGAGGTGAGTTCGCTCACGCGCTGGTTTACTGGGAGTCGGGTTTGACACCTTAAGAAGGCGTTCTCTCAAGAAGACACGAAGGAAGCTGTTTCGACGCTGCCTACCATCGTAAGTGACGGCCAGGAAGGCATCTTTCAGAGACACTGACTATTGATGACTCTAGGCCCAAGAGCCAGCGGGCGCGGATGATACCATTCCAATCAACACTGAGGTAAATTTTGCATGTCACTCATATCGCTTTGGTCTGACCCCGCTGTAGGATAAGGGATTGGCAGATGCAAAGGAACATGATATCATTCATTTCACTGTATGTCCTACTCCATTGTCAACAGTATTCGGTTGGTGCTCACTCAATGGCGCAGTCAAGCGAGGAAGACGACACGAAAGCCGCTCCCACCGATACCATTTCTACTGACACCACCGTTCAAGAAGTCGATCCGCTTGATTCAAACACCGCTCTGCTGTCGTCCAAGGACGCTATACCCGTGGCAGAGATCGCAGAAGCGAAGGAAGACGTCACCCTTACTAGTCCTGAACCCAGCGTCCAACTTGTCGTCCCTGTCGACGATATCAAACCCAACTTCAGTGGTCTCGAAGACGGCGCGTCCCAAGACGAGTTGAGCAGCAACCAGGCGGAAAATTTACCATTGCAACAAGGTGCTATCGAAGGTCTCTTGACTGATAAAGACGAACAAGAGCCCGAAATTGCCATTGAGCCCGAAATGACCTTCGCTGCGCCCTCGTCTCCCATCCTACCAGCTTCGAAACCGCAGCCTCAAGAAGACGTTCCAGGTGCGTACCCTTCACTTTTTAATCTGGCTACCTTTCAACATGCTGAGGGACTATCAGCCGTACCTCAAGAGCCCGAAGCTGTGGCTGCTGAGCCCGTCGTCGATATCAACGATGAAGAAGTTGCGTCCGCGGAAGCCGAAGCCGTTCCTGAAGTTGACCAGAAGGCGGTTGAGGAAGTGAAAGACGAGGAGAAGCCTGTCCTCGAATCTGTCGACTCCACCATCCCTGCGCAGGATGAACCTGTCGCTGACACTGCGGAAGATGTTATCGTCCAGGATGAAGCCACCTCTGCAGGCGCTGAATCCAATGACGAACCAGTTTCCGAGAAGGTCGACGCCGAGGAGGCTGCTCCAGTGGTCGAAGCGACGGAAGCGAAACCCGAAGAGGAAGCAGGCACCCTTGATCAAGATCAACCAAAGGTTGAGGATGCTGCCGAAGAAAGCGCCGAAGTTGCTGCACCCGTTCCTGAAGTTGTAGAGGAAGCCGCTGCGCCAGAGCCCGTTCCAGAGGAAGAATCTGTTGCTGAGGATGTCAAGCCGGCAGACGCAGTCGCAGCTCAGGAACAACCCGCTGTCGAAGGAACCCCCGAGGAACCTGTCGTCGAAGAGGAGGCTCAACCGGAAGTTTTGCAGAAGAGTGCTATCGATTTGGAAGAGAAGGCCGAGGAGACTGTCGCAACTGAGAAGGACGAAGTGGTCGATGAGGTACCGTTCGAGGCCGCTGCGGTTCCAGTCGAAACCGAGCAGGTCGATGTCGAAGAGCCAGTGGTCGAAGCAGAGAAGGAGGCTCAGGAACCTGTTCAAGTGGCGGTCAAAGACGAAGAGGCGGAGCCAGAGCCAGTCAAGATTGAAGAGGAGAAGGCTGAGGAAGAGCCCGTGCCGGAGCTTGAGGAGAAGATTCTCGAGGTCGAGGAGCGCGAACCAGAGCCAGTCAAGGTCGAGGAACAGGAAGAAGCCAAGGCAGAAGAGCCCACAGTCGAGAAGCGCGAACCAGAGCCGGAACCAGTGAAAGTGGAGGAGCAGGAGCCAGCCGAAGTGGAGAAACCTCACGAGGAACCTCTCAAGGTCGAGGAGCCAGTGGAAGCTGCTCTCGTCGAGAAATCCGTCGAACATGAGGCTACAGAGGAACCTGAGGAGCAGCCTGCTAGCGTCGACGAGTTGAAGGAAACACCACAATCGGAGGAGCATGAAGAAAAGGCTGCGGAGGTCAAGGAGATTGAGCAGGAGCCGGTCAAATTCGAGGAGTCAGAGGAGAAATCTGCGGAATTGGAATCCGATAAGGCTGAGGTCATCGAGAAGGCGGAAGAGCCAGAGCATGCGGCTTTGGAGGTTGATCAGACTGCTACAGAGCCAGCAAAGGCTGAGGAGCCTCTCGAAGTCGAAGAGCCTGTGGCGTCCGAGCTCGAACAGAAGCCCGTCGAAACTGAAGTCCTCGAGAAGGAGCTGGTCAAGGAGGAGCTCCTGGAGCAGGAAGCGGAGCCCGTAAAGGAAGAACCCGAGCAAAAGGCGTATGTTCAGGTCGATTCAGCAGAAGAGGATGCGGCGAAAGCGGAGGAGCTTGACCAGGCGTCTGATGCCACTGCCGAGGAAGATCGATCATCAGTTGAGCCTCAGCTCGCGACTCACAGTGTCACAGCAACCGACAGCTCTGCCGATTCTGTCGTTGAACCCACCACTCCTTCCATTGTCATCCAGAACCTGGAAGCAGTGGGAACCAGCGGTGATGACGAAGTCGAGCACGCAGTACGTGGTTTCTTGACCCATCTTTTTCCTAATTGACCATTGTTTCTTTCTAGGAACCTGCGTTGGCCGCTCAAGAGATCGAGAGGCCCAAGTCGCCATGGACACCTTCATTCACCGTCACTACTTTAGGAGGCCCAGTCACCGAGACAGAACAAGATGATGCCGAGGATGAACCCAAGCCTGAACAGGCCACTGTCTCTCTCCTCGTTACTGACGACGATGGCAAGGTACCGCATTTACCCTGTTAATGATACTGGAAATTGACACTCACCCTGTGATTTCCACAGGTTCAAGCACCCGAAGAGTCCACCCCAGCCCCACCCGCAAGACCATGGACACCATCGTACTCTGTTCATTCTCAAGGCAACAGTCCCATTCAGACGCCTACACTGCTCGAGGACGAAGTGCCTGAGGCACCTCTCGAGAAAGAAACCGAGACACCGTCTCATGTCCCATCTCTCGACGAAGTCGCCGAGCCCCAACCTGCTGAGGTCCCAGTTCCAACGCAGCCTATCCTCGAGTCCACCACCAACGAAGATGTTCCTTCCGAAGACGTCGAAGTTTCCACTGAACGGTCTGCACGTGTTGACAATGCGGACTCGCCTGTGTTGAAGACAGACTCCGCCACCGAAGAGACGGGCACTGTGGAGGAAACGACTGTCGAACCAATCGCAGAAACGCCTTCCGTGTTGAATGAGAATGCAGAGGGATCCGATAAACTCGCTCCTGTTGTTCCTAACGAAGGCGGCACCGAAACCGCCGCGGTTGATGAAGAGGCAAATAAGGTCGAATCTGTTTCGAAGGCATCAGAACAAGAGGAAAGTCCTAGCGCAGTCACCCCTGAAAACGACGAAGCACCTCCCGAGGCTCCAAAGCCAGAGTTGGTTGAAGAGACACCGGTTGAAGAGCCCACGGTGCCCTTGTTGGGCGAGTCCTTGAGCGCTAAGGCTATCGACGTCGCAAGCCCTGTGCCCTTGGTTGCCCCAGTACCGGTTGTTGGAAGCTCGTCTTGGGTGCCTTCGTATTCAGTAAGCCGTCAGGGTAGCCGCCAAGGTAGCCCTGCTCCCAGATCACAAGACATTGGGGAAGATGATGGCGCCGCTGCTGCAAAAGAATCCGTCCCCGCTTCTGAGGCTGTGGAAGATTCTGTGCTTAAAGATGCACCGGCAATCTCTGGTTAGTAGATCTATTCCCTTTCCTATTGTTGACACTGAATTGACATGCACACACACAGAAACCGAAACAAACGCTATTTCTGTGCCTGCAGGCGGCCAGGAGGTATGATTTCATTTTCAAGTCTATTGGGAAGAACATCACTAATTCCAAATGTGGCACAGGTTATTGCACGTAGCTGGACCCCTAGCTATTCTGTGACCACACAAGGGCCCATCGCTGAGCCAGATTTGTCTGCTGCGCAGGACGGTAAAGCATCTAGTGCCGTTCCCGAAGAGCCGGAAGCACCTACTGCCAGCGATATCGAAGAACCTCAAGCTTCCGACCAACAAACCTCAGCGTCTGAAACACTGAAAGAGATTGCAACTAATGGAGCAGCAGCGGTCGAAGACGCTGAACCTGAGCCTTCATCTGCGTATGACGATTGTCCTACTTCATACTAGCCCTTTACTAACGCATCTTCTATCTTTCTCTAGGGTTTCGCCTACCAATGAAACTCCCGTTGTAACATCGGCATCAGATCCTTTGGAGACCCGGAAGAGGCTCGAATCCACCGCTTCCTCTCGATTCTTCCCAGGAAGCTGGTTCAGTGCTGCTAAGGCTCCGGTTCCCGAGGAAGGTCGAACTTCACTGGAAACTGCGAGTGGTCAGTTCTCCAGAGGTCCTTCTTCTCCTCTCGATGCCGGTGGAGTACTATCTCCCATCACAATTAACACGGAGACTCTGGCTGTTCCTGAGCATGATCAAGCAGAGGACAGTGCTGTCTCCCCATCCAAGAGGAAGTGGTGCTCTATTATGTGATTCCCCACTCGCCTTGTCGCTCCTTGGTCTTTTTAAGTTTTCCTGTCTTCTTTCGTTCCTTCATATCTTGATGACTTGACGACTTTATGATTGCCTTGTTTCTTCGTCGAAAGTTTGCATTTTCTTCCTCATATGCCCACCGTACTTTTTTTCCTCATCTACGTCTACGTTCCTACATTTTGGTGCATAATCCCTACTCACACATGTTCATTTTTACGGATCTGCCTGCATAGTCTACATAATGTGATTTCACTAGCCAGGACTTTCCTTGCCCTTCGATTTTGGAATTAACACACTTCTCGCCACTCAGTTGGATGGAAGACTACCACCTCTGCGTATCTACACCAGCGTTCTTGATTATCCTTGCCGGCACCTCAGATTCGGGGCCATCTCAGCCAGACGGTCGGTATCACCTTAACCCACCACGGTCATACCGTTGACTATACCAGGGCGCACTGGCGCTTCTGAGGATGATTATAGCGGTAACCTTCGTTGTTCATAACAGATGAACTACTAAAACCTTTTATGACTGTAATAGTTTCTGAGTGATGAGCAACATTTCATGACGATAATTCCACAGACTGACATACAGGCATGCCGCGAGGGAAGGGCAGAGGCACGAGTATTCATGGCAAACCAGATGTGTGGGTTCTTGTCGAAACGCTTCCAAGCATCACCAAGACCAGCAACATAGAGTTCAGCGTGAATTTCATGAAATAAATTGGCACACAGTGGGCCTTCGAGAGAAACGGCAGGCACAATCCGAAATCCACAGTCTGGATTCCACCTGCTAAAACCTTCTGACCCGATGCCGAGAATTCTATTTGAAGCTGTCTACCATACAGATGAGCCGACCGACCAACCACAGCAGAGGGAAAGTAACAGCAATCGACATGACTCGAGGGAAAGTGCACGAACGTTGAAACGTTGACTGCTTTCCAAACTCAGATACTCGGGGTCAGTCGGGGTAAGACATCCTACGATGTACAATACCGGGTCGGGGACTGGCGCCGAAGCGCCGCCACGATTGCTCACAGCCTTTTGCGTTCGTGAGGCAATGGAAGTTCCTTTTCCGCAATCGACACAACTCCATTATCTCTCGCCAGCCCAAGAAGCGGACCGAAAGATACATACCAGCTTTCTCCAGGAATGACTCCTTCTGCGGCGAACGAATCGCCAAATTATAAAGAGAGGGCGATTCGGGGAGGAATGCTGTCTAGGCTGCGTCACCTGTCATGTCTATGTCCACGAATTCTGTCCTGCAATATTTCTGCGGTGACGCCGACAACTCTTCAAGCACTACTACCACGCCGGGCACACTTTCAGATTCGCTCGTTACATCAATCGACCCTGACCGACGCTTTCGGTGGGACCAGCTGGACAAAAATCTGAAAGAACTCGACGCTTCAGGGTATCAGCAAGTCACAGAAGAGGCTCACCAGGATCTCCTCTCCTTGCTGGACTCGATTCTTTCCACCAAGAAGTCCTATCGACGGCTTCTCCACTACCGGGGCGAGCAGGGCCAGTTGCTAGTGAACGCGTTACAATGGGTGAGCAGGCTCTCTCTATCGGGCCCTCTCCAAAGCTTATTAGCCTGTGGAGTTTCTTTGTGCCCACCCTGCTTTTAAAGGCCACAAGAAGAAAAAGTTCATGCAGGCCCTCCTACGACTTTCCCAACGCGCCGAACTTTTCCCCAAATCGTTCAGTCTCTCTGGTGTCGAAATTGGGAAAGTCATCGTCCAAACTTCAAACGTTGACATCTTTCGAGGCATTCATGGCGGTCGAGAGGTTGTTCTCAAGAGGTATCGAGTGCTCAGCCAGTATCAGTCAAACCCTCTTCGGGAATACTTGTTTGTTAAGGTCGGTATAATCTCTCAAGATCTTCATACTGAACAACTTCGTTCATACTCTTTTGCCAGTCTATGATTAGAGAGATGATTATCTGGCATAACCACCGCCACCCTAACCTTCTCCCTTTCGAGGGTGTCTTCCAGCCCGATGACGACTTTGAGGAAGCTTACCTCGTCTCACCGTACCATGCAAACGGAACAGTCGTGGGATATTTGGAGAAGTACCCCAGTGTAGAGAGGCGTTTATTGGTCCGTTAAATCCCCTTTGCACCATGATGATATACTCAAGGACATGGTTACTTTAGCTTTTGGACGTCCTTTCCGGCCTTTCATACCTCCATAGGAACAACATCGTCCATGGAGGTATCAAAGGTGCTAACGTTCTCGTCGATTCTCAAGGCAGAGCCTGTATAGCAGATCTAGGATTGTCACGACTTACCGACGCCCAGATCCTCACATGGACTTCCATTCAATCAACTATTGCACCCTGGGGAACCCTTCTCTGGCAAGCACCTGAACTTCTATCGGCCCAATTACAGGCGCAGGAACACATTCCTCCCCCCACCACCTTCAGTGATATATATGCTTTTGGTTGCCTGGCTTACGAGGTAAGATGCATTACTACCTACAAGTCTTGACCCTGATATTGACACTGCTCCAGATCTTCACTGGCCTTTTTCCCTTCGCGGAGCTGTTGACCCATGGTCTGAGTTCCTTTCAATTACACATAATAATCTCGACACGGGTTGTCAAGCACGGAAGACGGCCTCAGAAGCCTGCCGTCGATAGCCCTGCGTGCCTGCGCTACGGCTTGACCGACAGCATCTGGGACATGATGGAGACATGCTGGGACCGCAAAGTCAGGCGCAGACCGTCAGCCGACGACCTCTCCAAGCTTCCCTTCTTGGTAGATGTCCTCGACGACCGTTCGGTCCAGGAGTAAATTGTCGATGCAAGGAACAATGTTCCCCGCGATCACATCATCACACGCAGAGCGCTCTCCTTCGTTCGTTCTTCTGTTTCGTCTCGTATATATCACTATGCCATCTCTACTCCTTCTCGTTGCTCTCGCTTTCGCTCATCTGGGCTCACAGTTTGATAGGGTAGTTCGTTTAGAATCCTCTCTTTCTACGACCCGTTTTCCTTGTTTCTAATAGTCATGTATTCGACGCTTCGCCTCTGCATCATCATTCCTACATGTCAAAAATTTGCCGTTGCTGTATACGAGTACGCATGTTCAATCTCTCATAGCTGTTGTTCCCATGGCCATGGTCTGTCTCGGCTGAGGGTCATTAAGCACTTCGCTTCAAAGTGTATGAATGCGCTAGTCGTGTGTGCGTCCCTTTCTACATCTTTAAGCGTGCCTCGGCAAAGGTTATGCTACAACGAAAAGGCCCATGTGGTGAGTGCTACATTCCATACAGCAGGGCAACGAAAAAAAAATAACCTTGATAAAACTCCACCTTGTTTCTTCGTCGAAAGTTTGCATTTCTTCCTCATATGCCCACCGTACTTTTTTTCCTCATCTACGTCTACGTTCCTACATTTTGGTGCATAATCCCTACTCAAACATGTTCATTTTTACGGATCTGCCTGCATAGTCTACATAATGTGATTTCACTAGCCAGGACTTTCCCTGCCCCTCGATTTTGGAATTGACACACTTCTCGCCACTCAGTTGGATGGAAGACTACAATCTTTGCGTATCTACACCAGCGCTCTTGACTATCCGTAGCTCAGCTGGGAAAGCATGAGCTTCTAAAGCAACTCAAGCAAGGTCGGCTGAGCTAGGCCGGGGGACTAGAGGTATGACTTACTCTCCAGGTGGAGAACATCACGAGGACGTCGACCGGGAGGATGAGGATTCCTGTCAAATCTTGACTCTCCCAGGGTGCTTATAATGAGCCTACCAGAGCTCAGCTGGAAGAGCATAAGACTAATTGAACAAAGCACATTTAGTGGGGCTCCCTAGAGGAGGAGAGAAGAAATTCGGATTTCTGATAACGACTTACCTTCAGGTATATTAGACATATATTCATGTCTTTTCAACCGATCTTAGCTCAGCTGGAAGAGCATGAGACTGTAACGGCTTACATAAGCAACTGCCCATCTCAGGGTCGCCTGTTCGAGCCAGGCAGATCGGATTCTTTTTGAACATTTTGCAGGTGCACCCTCTACAGCCTTTGACTTGTGAGTTTCTCAATTAAACCGGGACAAAAAGCACAGTGCGGGCATTTTTCCGCGGCCCGTCATGCTGTGTGAACAACCGCTTACGTTTGTGCTGAAGAAGCTGATGTCAACTTATCCAAGGTGTCGATTGCAAAAGTTTTCGACCAGAGTAGGCCAGAGGTCCAGGTCCAGATGGTAATATATATTGTTGTCCAGAGCTTGCCCGAATGATCACAAGGGAAGGTAAATAGATACACAGCGATATCCCTGAAAGCTATTATTAGGTCCTCAATTCCACAATAACATTGGTAGTCATAAGCGCAACGTATGACACGATCAACAGCACACCCCATCTTCTCGAAAGGTAGTAGTCGTTCAGAGGCACGACAATGAGCGTCGCAGCGAGCAATGCCAGCAGGCCGAGTGAACTGACCAATAGTGTCTTGGAGAGTTCGAGCTCATATGGTTCTCCGGTCTTGTGCATGATGACGGTACCGGTGAAGCCCACGCCGAGGAGGATGTTGAGCATAGGGCCGCCAAAGCAGGCTGAGAAACCCATAATGGGAGCAAAGACCTGAGGAAAATGGGTTAGTAGGGGGGTTCAAAACAGGCTCAGGCGGCTTGGGGACACTTACAGCAACACTCATATTTGCAACCAGGTCGGCCAAGGAATTTCCCATCGCAAAGATGGTCAAACCGATGATGGCTTCCGAGAGTCCAAAGATCATACCAAAGGCCTGGAAAAGATGGTCAGCCGGGCAGAGAGCGCAGAGAGAAAATGTCATTTTTCTTACCTGGAGTACATTGACCACCTCGTCAGCGATTGCCATAATCCACACAATTGCAACGAAAAAGCCCATGGAACATCGTATCATCTTGGTACTAGGATGGGCACCGTTTCCGCCTACCACAAGGACCAGCGTAGCGATCAAAACACCACCCACGAGTGCCCCTATGAGCAGCCAAAATAGTAATTTCGCTTGACCTGAAGTAGCAAGTCAGTATGCATAAGGACATCCGAGACGCGGTACACTCACTGAACAAAACGACGACACAGAACAACGGCCCAAAGATGGATTGCGTAGCCATAAGCCACTTGTTATACTCCAGCTGATGATGCATCTCCTCTTGAACCTCTTCTTCAGCAATGAGAACCCTCTCAACCCCTTCTTCCTCAAACTCGATGAGCGACGACGCGTCCGCACTGCTACCCGTCGTTTTCTTCGACTCCGACGTGTGATGACCGTCATCATGGCGCGACACAACGACAGGCAGGGTAATCGTAAGCGCCAACACCGCAGGGGCAGCAAAGACACATGCAATCGCGCCCAGCACACTCTGATCCTGAATCTGATGCAGTGTAGGAAAGAGGGTGTGGAACACCTGGAACATGACCTCGACTACTGGGTGCCGAGGAGGGGAATACAAAATTTCATCATGTTCCGACGCAGTTGGCGATGCGGGTGTTCGGAGGATGGAAGGCACCGACGCGTGAGGCTGCTGATTAAAGTAGTCGCTGCTATCCAGAGGGCGCAGACCTTGACGGTGGTAGTTGTCAGCGGCAGAGTTGATGGTAGTAGTAGGTGAAGGCGCACGAGTACTGTTCCTATCGTCTAAGGATAGACCAGCCAGGGTTTCAATACTCGACTGGGAAGTTCGGCGCCCTCTGCGAAGAGAGTGGGAGTGGTAATGACCACCAGCATAAGGTGTGATCGGGGACTCGAACATGTTGAGAGAAGACGTAGTTGCTTCTCTTCGGAGAGACGCGACAACGTCTCGGAATTCGAGTGCACCAACGAGGGAGAAGGAGGGGAGTTGGGCATGGCCAGACACGGGTGTCGAGCTTCGAGAATGGTGCAGTCGGGGTCGAGCAAGGTTGGCGGTATCCAAGCGAGGTGGGGCAGGGGCGGATACCGCCCTTGCTCTAGGTGTTTGAACGGACAGTTGACCACTACTGGGTGCTGAGCAAAAATGGCGTCAGTCTGGTATTATTGGAAATCAACTAACACTTACGTTCATCGGTATACCTGTCAAAGACCAATTCCTCGTCCTGGTATTCGTTCCTGATCAACGCATCTACGGCACGTCTGCGTTCCGTTCTTCGCTCCCACCATGACCCGACCACGACGACTACAACATATACCACATATAGCCCGATCAATAACAAGGCTTCCCAAGGTCGGATCTTGCCATCCCAGAGGATGTAAAGCATGAGGGCGACTGCAACGGTGAAGAAGCCGACATCGCGGAGGAAGGGGCGGGGATGAACATGGAATGGCTTGATGATACACATGGATCCTACGACGCAGGAAACGATGAAGGTCGCTGCACCAATGAGTTCGCCAATTGCCAGGCCACCAGAGCCGGCTCGCATCGCGCTGAATGTCGAGAAGACATCGGGGCTTCCGTTTCCAAATGCAAGGAACGTGACTCCGGCGACGTTTTCATCCAGACCTAGCAGCTGGGCTAGTGTGGCGAGGTTTGGTGTGAAGAAATCAGAGGCACTGATTCCCAAGGTTGAGAAGAGGAAGAGCAGCCAGGTGAGCAGGCCTGTGAATGCGAGGGGTCGAATGGGGAGATCCGTGCAGTAGTATATCTGCAGGTAGGTGATCCCGAGCACGGTCGAGCTTTCCCCACAGTTCTCGACGACATGCCTGCATTGATTTGCTGTAGGCACTGAGAGAGGTTTGCACTGCCATCCCGGGCGTCAGGATGTAGTACCAAGGGTTTGTTCGGCTACTCACCTGATCCTCGCCGCCAAGAGTGGAGTCTGCGAAATCATACGAGCGCTTGAAAAGGGATGCGCCAGAGGATGAACCTAATGAAGGCTTTCCATAGCGACTTTGCGACCAGGTCAGGACGTTGAGGCAGAGGACGACCACGAATAAGAGTTTGGCTGACACTGGGGCCATGTAGTAAGAGAGAGAGAAGATGCCTCTATGACGGGCAGTGTAGCATGTGGAGAGAAATAGAGTTGGTTTCCAGCACTGGCACCGCTCTGTGGAGGTACCTGGCCGTGAGCCGCAGTTCGGGGAGCGACACCTTCCAAGGCAAACAGCACCAAATACCCGCCCACATACTCATCGCTGACTTGAAACCGCTTAGTCTCCGAACCTGATTAGGTTCATACCGAAGCCTTACAGACAGACATGCAATCAAGATTCGGAATTCGAGTACTTCCCCCAGGAGTTCAGGGTTGACGTTGAACCACCATCAAGCCAGAAGAGCTCGTACAATATGTCGCGCACGATACAATTCATTGCCGTCCTTCTGGTACGTGTAGATGCTCAGTAACAGGTCAATTCGACCTCACATCAGTCTCCTCAGGCGGTATTCCTCTACCGTAGTGGTTCGACGCTCAAAAACACCGTCATCTTCAAGACCCCCTTGCCAGTAGGCTACGTGGCAAACGGGGACTACGCAGCAGACTGCAAACCGCTAGGTCCAGGGAGTGAGCCGGACCCTCTCAGCGCGCTCACCTATTGCGAGGATACCGCTTTCTGGGAGCTCTACGACAAAGTCGGTGACGCGAAGGCGTCCTCGAGGCTGCTCCTAGCAGCGTGCGACGCTAATCGCAAGTCTTGGAACACTGTCATGGGTCCACTTCGCGATCCCGACCCGAGAGGAACTCTGTGGGTGTACAACCCATCATCTACTTCGGAAGGGTCGCAACCGAAGCGCGTCACCCTTAAAGACTATCCGGAAGGCCATGACTTCCACCCACTGGGGTTCGAGCTATGGCCTTCTTACGGCGGCAACTCGTCCAATCTCTACGTGGTCAACCATGCGCGTAAACGCACCGTCATCGAGCAGTTCGTCATTAACCCTTCTAATCCCACTGTCGCCAAACACGTCCGCACCATCTCTTCCTCGTATTTCGTCTCCCCAAATTCTGTCGCACTCACCTCTCCCGACTCTTTCTATGTCACAAACGATCACCTCATCACGCGTAGGTGGCCCATCATTGGCCCCATTGTCCCCCTCCTCGAGTCGGTCTTCGGTCTCCCTCTCGCCTTCATCTCTCACGTCACTCTCAAGTCACCCTCAGCAGAGGCCAGTACAAGTGAGATCGAAAGCCACACCTTCGCAGCCAACTTCATACCCTTCCCCAACGGCATCTCCCTCTCCTCCAACGGACGCCAGGTCGCAGTAGCTAGCAGCTCCCTCGGACGCGTCTTCTTCTACTCTCGCGACCCAGCCACCAACGTCCTGACCCCTCAAAATGATAAGACCGTGACTCTACCTTTCTGCCCCGACAACGTACGCTTCACCGAGGGTGAATTCGAAGAAGAAGAGCTCCTCGTCGCAGGCCACCCGCACTTCCCCTCACTCATCATCCTCGCAAAGAACGTCACGGGCGCTACATCCGGTAGCTGGATCGTATCCATCATTCCCTCAACCAATAAAGATCAGCGCTCGTTCGACACCCAAGCGGCCGTCTCCGCCAGCCAATTCGTCTCCGCCGGACCCGGATACACACTCAAAACCCTCTTCCAGAGTAACGGCGAAAAAGGTGGATTCGTCTCCTCCTCTACGGGTATTCGGGATCCGGATACGGGCGCGCTCTACGTTTCGGGGTTGTACGACGAGAAGGGTGTTATCGAGTGCAAGCCGAAAGGCGGTTTGTGAAAGTGGTAGGTCCGGACCTCTGTTAACAGTATGCATGTATGTATGTACACTAGCCAGTTACGAGTCCACTTGTCAGACTGAGGACATTGCTATCCATGGGATGAATGACTATAAATTATTCATCTGTTTTTGGACCAGGAGACAGAGAGAGAGAGAAGTGAGGCAGTGAAGCAGTGAAGTTTAGCAGACACCGAGGTATGGAGCTTGGAAAGATGAGGATATCAGTCAAAGGTTTTCGATATGAGAGAATGAAATAACCGCTCTGTGGAGGTAAAATCAAGGCGCCGCAGTTTGGAGGGCAACACCTTCCAATGCAAGCAGCGCCAAACAACCGCCCACACACTGACTTGAAACCGCTTAGTCTCCGAACCTGATTAGAATCGGCTTTAATTCATATATCATACTACCTTAAAGACATGCAATCAAGATTGAATTCGAACACGAGTTCAGGGTCGACGTTGAACCACCATCAAGCCAGAAGAGCTCGTCCAGAATGTCGCGCACAATACCATTCATTGCCGTCCTTCTGGTACGTATATCTCAATAACAGTCCAATTCAAGCTCACCTCAGTCTCCCCAGGCGGTATTCCTCTACCGTAGTGGTTCGATGATAAAGAATTCTGTCCTTTTCAAGACCACCTTGCCCGTAGGCTACGTCGCAAACGGGGACTACGCAGCAGACTGCAAGCCTCTGGGTCCAGGCAGTGAGCCAGACCCTCTCAACGCCCTCACATACTGCGAGGATGCTGTATTGTGGGAGTTGTACGGCAAAGTCGGTGACGCGAGGCCGTCCTCGAGGCTGCTCCTAACAACGTGCGATGCTAATCGCAAGTCCTGGAACACCGTCATGGGTCCACTTCGTGACCCCAACCCGAGAGGAACTCTGTGGGTGTACCCATCTACTTCGCAACGCTCGCAACCGAAGCGCGTCACGCTTAAAGACTATCCGGAAGGCCATGACTTCCACCCTCTGGGGTTCGAGGTATGGCCTTCATACGGCGGCAATTCGTCCAACCTCTACGTGATAAACCACGCGCGCGAACGCACCGTCATCGAGCAGTTTGCCATTAACCCTTCTAATCCCACTATCGCCAAACACATCCGCACCATCTCTTCCCCGTACTTCGTTTCTCCCAACTCTGTCGCACTGACCTCTCCCGACTCTTTCTATGTCACAAACGATCACCTCATCACGCGTAGGTGGCCCATCATCGGCCCCATCGTGCCCTCGCTCGAGTCGATCTTCGCTCTCCCCCTCTCCTTCATCTCTCACGTCACACTCAAGCCGCCCTCGGCAGAGCCCAGATCAAGTGAGATCGAAAACCATATCTTTGCAGCCAAATTCATCGCCTTCCCCAACGGCATCTCCGTCTCCTCCAACGGACGTCAGGCTGCAGTAGCCAGCAGCTCCCTCGGCCGAGTCTTCTTCTACTCTCGCGACCCAGCCACGAACATCCTGACTCCCCAAAACGATAAAACCGTAACCCTACCTTTCTGCCCCGACAACGTACGTTTCACCGAGGGTGAAGGCGAATTTGGCGAAGGAGGAGAGGACGAGCTCCTCGTCGCCGGCCACCCACACTTCCCCTCCATCATCGCCCTCGCAAAGAACGTCCCGGGCGCTACGTCCGGGAGCTGGGTGGTATCCATCATCCCCTCGACCGGTCACGACCAGCGCTCGTTCGATACCCAAGCGGCCGTCTCCGCCAGCCAATTCGTCTCCGCCGGACCCGGATACACACTCAAAACCCTCTTCCAGAGTAACGGCGAACTTGAAGAAGGCGGATTCGCCTCTTCCACTACGGGAATTCGGGATCCGGATACGGGCGCAATCTACGTTGCGGGGTTGTACGCTGAGAAGGGTGTTATGGAGTGTAGACCCAAAGGCGGTTTGTAAAAAAATTGGTGCTAGGTCCGGACCTCTATTACTGTAACAGTATGAACAAAATGCATGTATGTACACTAGCTAGTTACGAGTGCACTTGTCAGACCAGGGTATGCCTTTTCTTGTCGTTGCTAGTCATGGGATGAATGATTATAAATTATTCATTACAATCACTATCTGTTTTTGGACCAGGAGACAGAGAGAGAGAGGCGAGGCAGTGAAGTTGAGCAGACACTGAGGTATGGAGCTTAAAAAGACGAGGATATCAGTCAATCAAGGTTTTCGAAAACGAGAGAATAGAAATAGGAAGAAAACAACTTGGAATAAAATAGGAACAAGCTCAACGAGAACGCGCGAAGAAATCGGGAAGAAAAACAAGGCATACATATTCGAAAAGAACACGAGGCGCATACAATAGCGGAAAGAGAGAAAAATCTCGTCGCAAGTCGTAACTAGAACGGACAAATTATAGCAGAAAACTCAGGCTGTACAAATAATAATCCAACAAGACGCTTGTATGTATGTATGAGGTGTGGGACGATGAAGAAAAACATCAGTCAAGAGCGCTTCTACGCACAGAGAGCTGTATTTACATCGCTGGTGGTGTGAGAAAAGAAAAGAAAAAAAGGAGACAGCAGTAATACAAGGGCGAGAAAGATAAAAGACCTGCTCCTTAGAACAGTATTGCACCACAAACCAACAGCTAAATAAAAAGGAGAAAAAGCAAGATACGAAGGGGAGATGATGATACGTCGTCTACTAGAAGAAGTTGGGAAGGAACGACCTGCATAAAACGAGTCAGTTACACGAGGCACTCAGGAAAAAACGACGACAATACTCACACAGCGCCCATACCAACAGCGAACGCAGCCAACCCCCAAGCAATCGACTTCGTCCTCGGCTCCATATTAAACCTCCCGACACGTCTGTTCGTGGCGATCTGTCGCTCCTCCACCTCTGGCTCCTTGAACTGGAATTTCAGCGGCTCCTCCTCATCCTGTCTAGCCCTCTTCAACTTGGACGGTCCCTCACTCTCTTCTTCCTCTTCTTCCTCCTCTTCCTCGCTCATCTCATCGTCGTGATCGTGCTGTTGGCTGCTCTTGGACGTCGATGCAGCAAGTGCGATCGCACGCTTCTTCTTCAAGTCAGCGATCAACTTCTTCTGCTCCGAGATATCTTGCTCATAGAGCTCCGAACCAGCAACACCATCCTCCACGAGCGCATCTTCGTCGTGATCTCCCTTTGCCGGTGAGGATTTGGGGTGCAATTCGAGGTCTTTCTTCTTGGGTGACGGAGGGGCGACAGAGGATCGCGATCGTGGCTTGCTGCTGGTCGTACTGGAAACGGCGGTAAGCGCCACAGGAGCCCTCGAAGGAGCTGGACTCTTGGTCCGCGCCGATCGCCGCGGCAATGGGACCTTGGATTGGCTCGGTGTCGAGGGGGCTGCAACAGGGGCTGCGGCAGCAGGTGCAGGGGACGACTCCTTTCGGCGCTTAGCAGCTGGCGCGGATGTAGGCGAGGGCGTGGGCAAGGCCTTGCTGGGGGGCTTNCNTGAGGAGTGGCGTTGGCTTTTGCGCGAGGCGTATCAGGACTATCTGGCGCATTCGTGGTCGCAGCCGGCTGGGGGGTGTTGGCAGCCGCCGTGGCCTTGTGCGATCGACGATAGTTGCCGTTCGGATCTGGTCTGGCGTCCACCATAGCCTGAACGAGAGAGGTCAGTCCGTAAGACTCTGCAAGCTCCAGTGCGAGCTCTGCCCCGACCCATGTCCCCGCCAAACGCGTGAGAGCAGGCTCTCGAGAGGAGCCATTATTCCCGGACAAATCGTGGGTCTCCTTTACCCAGGCAATCTCCGCCTTTTCATCAGCTTCGCTGGACGTAGGGAAGGCTGCACGAAACATGGTGGTGATGCTGAGGGCGTTGGTGTCGAATCTCCGTAGAATGAAGGCATGGCCGCCATCCTGGTGAATATGTGAGTGGTGGGTGACGAGGCGAAGCGAGCGCGATTGGAATTACCGGTACTTCGATTTTGAGACGACCGACCTGCAAGACTGGTCAGAAGGAGCGGCTGTGGAGAGACACGGCGGACGTACGAGGATCTCCTTGCCCTGGCAGCTCAATATCTGGTATTTGACNGGGGGGGATATTCGCGCCTGAAACGGGGGTATTTCAGAGGAGTCTACGGTGAGGCAACGAAAGACTTACCCTTTTTCAGGAAAGGATTGAAGTGTTTCGCCGGGAGAGATGGACGAGGCATAATTATTTTACGGGCAGCAGTGTGGCAGAGGACGCGGATTCAGACAAGAGCGTCTGATCAGGCGTGGCCCTCCAATCAAACACATCAAAACTTTCCCACGCCCAATGCTTCAACAAACGCGTCGGACACGTTGCTCGCACCTCGGTCTCTTCGGATCATCTTGCAATTGTCTATGTTACACTGACAGCTTGTATTCTACATCTTCGAGAACCCGCTCATGTTCAGCTCTTTGTGGATGCCCAGGAACTGCGGCTTGCCCACCAGCTGCTCCTCCAGGTCCTTTGCGCCAGACCACCACGAGTCCTTGCCTCTTCGATTGACCATGTCCGCATGCTGCACCATCTCCTGCACCGGCACCATCTTCACAGAGCTCGTCTGGATGATGATAATAGCAGCAGATTCCGGCGGAGCAATGCGAGACTTGTGTCCGTTGGAAGCCTTCAGAATCTTCTCGTGATGCTGTTCCAAAAACGCCATGCACTTGAGCGACAATCGCGCCGCACGAGCACGGTCCACAGGTGAAGGAATGCCTCCCTGCAATGTATGGCCCAGGGACGCGGACCGAGCATCGAAGAGCGTGCCGCCTTCTTCTTGCAACATCTTGGTGATCATATCGGTCGTATACACCTTGGAAGAGGACTCGTTTCTGCAACTTGTCTTTAGCATGCACACTTCGAAATCGGATGAACGTCATAAACGTACCGAATGACAAGACGACCTTCACTCTTGCCCTGCGGATCAAGGGCGTATCTCGTTTTCAAGAATCTGACATCACGTCTAAGCATGTCCAGGGTAATACCATGTTCGGGGGTATACACCAAACTCGCGCCAACCTAGTGGTAAAAAAGCCCAATCAGTCTCTTTATCCTCATCACCGTCAAATCACAACTCACCGCCAGACCACCAAGTGCAGCAATGTAACCGCATTTTCCTCCCTGCGTCTCCACAACAAACACACGATTCCTACTCGCACTAGCACTCTGCTTAATCGCATCGCAAGCATCCACAAGCGCGTTCAAACTGGTATCACTTCCCAAACTATACTCCGTCATCGGCACATTATTACTGATCGTAGCAGGAATGTGCACCATCGGGATCTGGAAAGCAGGATAATGCTTCCTTCCTTCTTCCAACTGCTGCAAGGCTGTAAATCCTTCAAAGCCTCCGATGAGCATGACCGCATTGAATCCGTATTCCTGGAATTTGGACGCAACGCCCCCGAGATCGATGGAAGGAAGAGCTCGGTTGGTACCAAGCTCTGAACCACCCCGATTCATCCAGGCATCGACACCGAGCCAGGAGAGCGTGTCGACGTTATCGTCCAAGAGCCCGCGGAAGCCGTTGTGGATTGCAAGCGGGGTGTGGCCTTGGCGGATGCAGTATCGAGCAGCTGTACGGGTCGCTGCGTTCATACCTCCAGCAGGTGCACCCATACTGCAACACCGGTCAGCTAGAGTTCACTCGCAAACAGGCGAAACTTACTGGATAATGGCAATGCGCATTCTCTAAATTCATCTTTGAGCAAGAACTAACGCGCAAAAACAGGTCTTTCTCACCTTTTCCTCGGGCAGCCTAGTTCTCTCGTCAACTGCCTGAGAAATATGGTGGAATCCGTCAAGCGCCTCCTTGAACTCGGCGCCTCGGAGTTCCAACGCTTTGTCAAAGTTCTTTTCCTTGACTGCAGTAGCAACGGAGCGGGTCTGTAAGCTGTGTAAACAATCGACTTTTTTCACCCGCTTCCGAAACTTACCATCGCGACGGCCTCCATGAGTGGGACTCGCACGACCTTGTTCTCGTGCAACCCGATCATATAGGACGGAGTCTCGGTCGTAGACTCAATCAACGCGTCAACGGCTTCGACACCCTGCAAGGTCGGCTATGATGACAAAAAACTGTTAGAATGGTCTTAATACAAAGGAAAGTGGAATCTCACCAAAATACGATCAAGAGCGCACGGACGTCCACCTCTCTGCGTATGCCCCAGAGTCGTGACTCGCGTATCCAAGCCCAGTCTTTCCGTAAGGACATCCTTGATGTACTCGGCACGGATGGGATTGAGGTCCAAGTCGTGAGCACCTTCAGCAACGATAACGATAGTCTTGCGCTTGTTAAGCTTCCTGTGCTATAATAATGCGGCAGTTATCGTAGATGCCCAGAACCAAAGGTGATGGATACCTACGCGACCAATCTCGGCGCACATCTCGTCTTCCCAGGGCTGCGCTGAGGGGGGACGTTCGGGAATGAAGATAAAGTCTGCACCACCGCTGGAAGAGGAAGATCAGACGCGATACGACGGAGAAGTCAGAAAGTTGTACTTACGCGACACCCGCCATGAGGGCAAGCCAACCGCAGTCGCGTCCCATAACTTCAATAACGAAGGCGCGAGAGTGACTGTACGCGGTGGAGTTGATATTGTCGATTGCTTCGCAAATGCGTTGGAGGGCGGTGGGTGCACCAATGGTCAGATCCGTCAAGCACATATCATTGTCGATGGACCCAACAAGACCGACAACCTTGAGATGAGCGTGCTGCTCGGCTTGCTTGTCAGTGATCCTTGCTACAGGAGATCTTTAGACCATGCCAGAAAAAAAGGGGGAAAGTTGCCTACATTGATCCTTCAGACTTCGAACGAGATCGGGCCATTCGCGCCTGAAAACGTCTGCACCAGTGAGAGATCCATCTCCTCCACATACGACCAGAGCGTCGATGCCCTCCTTGATAAGATTAAACGCGGCGGCCGTTCGACCTTCGATGGTCTTGAACGTCATGGAACGCGCCGTACCGATGAGCGTACCGCCCTGTCAAGAATCATCCCATTTCAGTGCGCAGATCTTGGGAATTGGACAGATGCGCGTATGTTGCATACCTGGGAGAACCACCCTCGGACGTCATCCCATCCGACGCGAACGATATACCTCCCCTTCAACGTCCTCCCGCCGACGAATTCGGTCGTCCCGTCCTTGAGCAGCTCGCCATCCCCGAAACGCAGGTTGTGAAGCAGCTGTTTATCGGGGTGGACACCCTCCTGCTGGAGCACAGGTTGTTGATCATCGGATTTGACTTGGTCGTTGACGGAGGTCGCTGCCTCGGTGTTGCCTTGAACAAGGCCCTCGTAGCCTTCTCGGACTACCCACATTTCGCATCCCCTGTAAGCACAGACAATTTTTTTTTGTGTTGGAGAACCCGAGTCCAAAAATACATATTGAGGATACGCACTTGAGAATGCCTGCTTTTACGATGGAACGCACAACAGCGTTCATCCCGGCGCTATCACCTCCGGAAGTGAGGATCGCGATCTTCATGGTGTTCTACTACCAGTTGGGGGGGATGGCTGGGAGGAAAGGATTGGATGGTGGTTGTCCAAGGTCAAGAGAGCCAAGAGGGGGGACCAAAGGACACTCGGTAAATTTAGGGATACGGGTTGGCCGCAGGTCGTAGTCTGCTAAATAGCTGTTGTTCTGTTCTACTGATTTGAAGCACAGGCCCAGAGTGGAACCCAAAGTGAGACTCCAGGCCAAGCACTGCAAAGAGGATGATGGTCCACGTGCGTCCGCCATTGATACACTCCAATGATATGTTGTTTTTGGGTTTCCTCGAGAAATCCGCCTCGGCCGGTGGCGTATCGACGGGGTATGTAGTCATAGATAAGGAGTGCCAGGCGTTTTGTGGCGAGGGAACTCGAATTCACATCCGCAGCAGCCACCAACCTGAACAAGCAGTGGGCTCATCGTAAAGGCGGTCAGCTGTGCACATTATCGGTAAGGTCGGACGAAAGAGTGGCGGCTGACCCGGGCAGATGGCGGCCTTACTTGTCCTGGATCTTCGCCGCAGCGCCAGCTAATATCCCAACATCGAGGGCAGCGGTCTCGAGGTCGATGTATAGCATCTATCGATGGCCTAGGCAAGCTGAATTGGTGGACTCGAACGTGGGTGCTCAGTATGGAAACAAGCAGTGCATTACATTTTGACCCGTTCGTCGTCTCGTCTCGACGGAATTCCGGAATCCAACTCTACCATCGATTTGTACCTTCACCAGGTTATGTTTGTGCTTCGGTAGGCAGTTCGAATATCTGGATATTTATAATGACTCGTGGAGCTGATTGTGGCCTCAAGAACTTTATCATACCCACTTAGTTAATTTCCACGAGGCGCCTGCCAGGGACACGGTGATAAAGCAAGGCAAGTCCAGCCTTCGGACCTCTTATACCCCAAAATATTTATCATATTCTCCAGCTGTCACACCCCTCCCATCGTCTCTCTCTTGCTCTACCAGAGTCAGTTATATGGGCATCCTTCCATTGGATCCCCACCAGCTCTCGGACCACATTGCCAACCTGGGCCATGGGGCTCCCCATGGCCGTGGAGCCTCCGACGTACCCACTCCGCCCCCGGAGACGGACTCCTCGCCTATATCCCGCCTACCCCCAGAGCTGCTCGCTGAAATATTTCTTTGCTGCTTGCCAGAGGGAAGGTTCCCGGCCCCTTGCGTCACGGCAGCCCCACTGCTCCCCGCTCACATCTGCAAAGCATGGCGTTCCGTCGCGCTCTCCACCCCGGAGTTGTGGTCTGCCATCCATCTCCACCACCGCAACCCCCTCCAGGACGTGCGTATCGCACACCTCTGGCTAGCGCACTCCGGGAACCGGCCGCTTTCGCTCTCTCTGTCCATCGACTTTGACGAGCGTCCCCAGCAAGCCATCCTCAACCTCATTTGCCGGTACTCGAAGCGCTGGGAGCACGTTCGCTTCAAATTCCGGCAACTGCTGTGTCCTCCCATGTACGACCTGGAACTCGCTATGGGCAACGTTCCGATGCTGTCAACCTTCGAGTTCCACGCCAGGGACGTCAGCGCATGCAACATCCTCCCCATCCGCCGCCTCCTCTCCAGCGCGCCCCACCTCAAAGAGATCTCATGGGTCGACGACCTCGCTGACGCTGAGACGCTCCTCGCACTCCCACTCTCCCGTCTCGCTCGCCTGTCCCTGTCGATTCATTACGGCAGCCTCGACTACATCGAGCTTCTCGACCAATGCGCGAATTTGGAGCACATCCGGATTACAAGACCCGGTCCCGACATTCGTCCATCACCCAGAGCACCCCCGGTTCTTCTTCCCAAACTCACTTCTCTCAACATTGCCCACGACCTCACCGGAATCTTGGACCACCTCACTCTCCCGGCTTTGAAGCACGTTCGGGTTCAGTTGGATGCGGACAATGGGGGTGGGGATACCCGGTACTCCAGGCTGATGTCTGTGCCGACAGCGGATATGATCGGTGCTGCGACTTCGCCATTAATGCTATCTGACGGCGCGGGGCAGACCTGGGACCCCAAAGGTCTCATCCAATTGATAGAGAGGTCATCATGTCATGTCGAGAGTCTGACAATCCATGTACAGATGCAGCATGACGACCTTCTAGCGTGTTTGAAAGCGTGCAGCCCGTCATTGAAGAGCTTGGGTATCTGCGGACGCCTCACCCCCGCAAGTTGCTCGGCTCTCAGCGATATGCTCAGTCCCCAGCGGCGCTTGGAGTCGTCATTGGTGCCTCCTCTCGTTGTGGACGAAGAGTGGGAATGCCTTTGTCCTCGCCTAACCGAATTGATTATCGATACCCGTATCCCAAACACATGTTCGCTGGTCGACATGTTGCAGGCAAGGATGGATTTGGCGTTATCGTACGATTCCTCCTCGACTCCTACGACACCTTTCCAACAGCCAACGTCATCATATTTCGACGAACCCCTCCTCCCGAACAGCAGCACTAATGGCGGCTTGATACTCCCTTTCGAACGTCTTCGCCTCCATTACCCCGTCGGGCACAAGGATATCTTCGCCCTCCGCGACCTCGCTTTCACCACCAACTCGAGGAAGCGAGATTCCTTGGACCTCAAGATAACGGAGTCGCGATTGGGAAATGTGCGCGGAAGTTCTGCAGGGTCGCGGAGTCGTGTTCGTCCGTATGCCTACAGGCGAAAGTCGACCATCGACAACGCTGCCTGATTGGTGGAACGGTTTCGAGCTCTTTTCGGAAGGAGGGTGGAGGAGGGATCTGGATCTAGAATATCTTCGCTGTGTGCCTTTAGAAGCTGTTGATGAAAAGAAGGTACATGGAGAATTGAACGTGGCCTATTGGACGTTCGATGTGATCGCGGTTCTTGTGGTGTCACTCGACGGGAGTTGTTGGGTTATTATTGGAGGATGGGATCTTTTTTGGGCTCTGGTTGGATGGACTGTGTCACCCCCTTTCCAATTGTTATATCTCTTTGCAAGGTCTTGTTATATTTCCTTTAACCCTTTTTTTCTCCGCATTTTTACGTATCGACGTCCTGCAATTGTTTTTTGATGCATACTTTGAACGTCTGGACCATTCTTGGACTACTTTCTTCATGTTCGCTCAAACCGGACACCCTTATCTTATCTTACTATTCAGTTTAGAGTTTATACTTTCAGTCACACATAAAGTAATTAGGGTAGATTCTATCACACTCACATGTCCTCGCCACTCTATGGCTAATTCGTAATCGCACCTATTCAAGTCGTTATTTCTTCCTTTCTCCTTCCTTTGAGGTCCTTGCAACGTTATGCATAACGCGAACGGCTTGAGCTGGGCCCCAATTGTGCCACCCATTCAATTTCGCTCCACCTTCATGTTAGTTCGAAGGTGTTCTCGAGGGATTAGGCAGAAGGTGTGCTGGTCTTCTGTGCAATTTAAAGGGTCGAGACCTCAACTGAACTTCCCGCTGAGGGAGGAAGAGGGGTATCGTGGATTGGCCAAGTGCACATGCACATGTATTTTGTAGCCACTGGATCCAGCAATGTAAACCCGAGCCTTTGTGGCCATGGGAGATCTAGAGAGAAGGTGATATTGCAAGTAGCACTTGCGGATTGTCCAGAGTTGCATGCAGGGAGATGCAGGGGTGTGCCAGGAACGGGAAAGCCATTCGGAACCGCGCCGAGAGGGCGGCACTGTAGGTAGAGATTTGGCGTAAACCAACTGTAGCAGAAATGTTTGAGCTTCTGATTATGATGTGGGAGAAGTATACAAACGCTGAATTGATGTACAATCATAGTCGTCGGAATCAACCCTTGTCCGATGTCCTTAGCAACTGAGAGCAAATGTCCACTCCGGGCTTCTCGCCAATTTGCAAAGTCAGAGCCTTCCTCCGAGCTAGAACTAGGCCACAAATTGCGGAACGTACTCGCTTATGGGCTTTATGAAGGTCGAGAGGACGCCATCCATTGATTTCTCTTCACTAGCATGAAGGTCGCCAGTAGTGTGATTTTGGCGTCTATCTATTGGCTACTCCTGTCCGTATGCAGCGTGCATATGATTTTCTGGGGACCGAGGCCGAATTCCCCGGGTTAGTGCTTCATTCCGGCAACCACAGTCCCGGCGGCATCGCTGTAAAAGCTGAACCAATGAATATCCCTCAGTTTCACTCCTTCATACTTCCCCACAACCTTCCCCGCAATGAGCAAGCAGTTTACCGTTGAAGAAGTCGCAGCGCACAATAAGCAGGGTGACCTGGTACGATGACCCATACCACCTCCGCCATCATAGGAGACTGACACAAACCCGATGATAGTGGATTGTCGTCGACTCCAAAGTCTATGACCTCTCCAAGTTTGCTGCTATGCACCCCGGTGGTCTGGCCGTTCTGCTCGATGAGGAAGTTGGTATGTAGATGCGAGCGTAGAGCCTTCTCCGAGCAGCGTCGGCTTACCAGGGTTCGTTCAGCGGGCAAGGACGCCACCGAGGCTTTCTTCAGCCTTCACAGACACGAGGTCCTCCAGAAACCTCAGTTCAAGCGACTGGTCATTGGTACTATCGCTGGCGCCAAGCAAACCATCTTTGCTCGCGAACCCGGTGCCTTGAGCAACGTTCCTTACGCCGAACCCACCTGGTTGTCGGCTGGTTACCACAACCCCTACTACAAGGATGTACGTGTTTCACCCTTGATATCAAGACCCGCACACACATTGAGTGACATCCGCAGCACCACCGCAAATTCCAAGCTGCTTTCCGCAAGTTCGTGGAAGAAGTTATCGTTCCCGATGCCCAGGCTCGTGAGGAAGACGGAAAGAAGCCATCCCAGTACGTTTTCGACGAGATGGCCAAGCTCAACATCATTGCCATGCGCATGGGACCCGGTCCTCACCTCAAAGGGCTCGAGCTCATGGGAGGCATCGTTAAGCCAGAGGAGGTGCGATTCACCTATTAGGGGCGACATTCGGCATCCTGACACACATTCTCTAGTTTGATTACTTCCACGAGCTGATTATGGGTCAAGAAACTGTCCGCGTGCTTGCTCGAGGCTATATAGACGGTCTTGGTGGTGGAACCTACATTGGTCTTCCCCCCATCATGAACTTTGGACAGCCCGCCCTCCGGCAAAAGATTGCCCAAGAGGTCTTTGCGGGCAAGAAGTTCTGCTCTCTTGCCATTACTGAGGCTTTTGCCGGAAGTGATGTTGCTGGCCTCCGTTGTACCGCCAAGCGTGTAGAGAACGGCTCCCAGAACGGCTGGATTCTCACCGGAACGTAAGTGAACCTCGTCCTAATTCTTACCTACATCCTTATTTACCTTTCTAACAGTAAGAAGTGGATCACCAACGCCACGTTCGCTGACTACTTCACTGTCGGTGCACGCACTGAGCAAGGAGGCTTGGTTGTCCTTTTGGTCGAGCGTCAAGAAGGTATTGATACCAAGCCTATCAAGACTTCCTACTCTCCTGCTGCGGGAACTGGTTATATTACCTTCGATAACGTGTTTGTTCCTTACGAGAACACTCTTGGTAAGGAGAACAAGGGTCTCCAAGTCATCTTGTCCAACTTCAACCACGAACGATGGGGTATGGTCACCGCCAGCGTTGGTTCTCAACGTTTGATTGTCGAGGAGTGCTTGAAGTGAGTCTCCTCTTTGCCAGTTGCGCATGACATTCTGAAATGTGATCAAAGGTGGGTTAATCAACGCAAGGTCTTCGGCAAGCCTCTCCACAACCAGGCTGTCATCCGGGCCAAAATCGCTGCCATGATCTCCCGAGTAGAGAGTGCCCAGGCATGGCTTGAGAACCTCACCTATCAAATGAATAATATGAACTACGCCGAACAGGCCGAATATCTCGCTGGGTGAGTATGGCTTCCCTTCTCACAGGCGAAAGTCATTAACACTTGTCTCCCCAGCTCCATCGCTCTCCTCAAGCAATACGCCACCTCTACCGCTCAACTAACCGCCGCTGACGCGGTCCAGATCTTCGGTGGTCGAGGGATCACGAAGACTGGGATGGGTCGCTTCATCGAACACGTAAGTCCGCAGTTAAAGATTATTCATTGACTGTTCGCTGACAGCGCAATACAGTACCACCGCACTGTTCCCTTCGATGCGTAAGACACGTTCTCTCTGATTTCTTCCTGCAATTCGCTAACCATCCGTCCCCTATCTACCCCCTGTTCCCTATCACCTGCAGTGTCCTTGGTGGTGGTACGTCCAATTCCTTTTTGGCAAAAAACGCATCTTGCTCACCCTCCCGTTTTTATTACAGCCGAAGATGTTTTGGGCGACTTGGGCGTCCGACAAGCGATCCGAAAAATGCCCAAGAACGTGCGGCTGTAAAATTCCCCGCCAGTATCGTGGTTCCTACTGCATATTCCTTGTAATAGCCTATCCTATACCGGACCCTCTGGCATTAATTCATTCTGCATGACACAACCGTGCTTTCGGAGAACGGGTCCGTTCAGCTCGCCACAACACAAAACTCAGCGCAAGGCATCTCTCTAGATCTTCTGTGAAGATACACGAATGTGGAACGACTTCTTGGTTTCCGTCGATGGTTCTTGGCCCATCAGGGAGCAGCTGAGCAGTTGAAGAGGTAGCGTTTATTGATGTGAGCTTGATCTTCACGGCAACTCAAGCACGATATATGTCATATCCGATGGTGACATATGCCTGTCTACTAGCTATCGCCGATGGATATCGTGCCTCGACCCGTCTCCCGGTAAAACATACGACCTCTGGCTGCACATATAAAGCCATATGATGGGGCCTACCAGTATGCCACATTGTAGGGTGGTGGAAATTGGCCCACCGATCCAGATGTAATCGAGCCCTGCTACCAGCACCACGTACCAGGCGGGCCTTATTGTCAAGGTGGCCACCAGCCACCTTTATATGCCTATGCCTATCCACGCCAAGTCATCGCTGGTATTTGTGACTGAACGGAATTCCGTCCCGTCACTGGAGATGTGTCGCTCAGAAGACAAGTGGAGAAGACCCAAGAACCCCAGCTGAGCTTTTGAAATTCCTTCTCCGACACACACGCGTTGGAGGGGAGCCACAAAACGCTATCTGCTGGGGTTCAGAAAATGGCGACAGCTGAGCATGACGGAGTCGCTTGAGGTCTTTGATCTTCCCTGTATGGGCTATCAAAACCGAGCTATACCCAATATATTCTCATTACCTAGAAAAGCGCAGGGTGGGTCAGCGTCATGTCGTTCTGTTGTTGTCAAAAAAAGACTAGACCTGGACCACCCCCCCACTGCCTTGCTGACCGGACATGTCAAGGGCCGTGGCGTGTCAACTGCGGGATGAAATGCTTTTAGTTCCTCTCCAATTCACAAGAATGTAGCAGCGGGACGGTGACAATACCGATAGGGGCAAATCGTAAGGAAACTTGCGACATCGATATCGGATCCACGAGCGTTGCACATTTGGGTGCATCAAAATCCAATTTGAGCGGAAGGGGCTTGTGAGGCCGGCGCCGATGTTCGCTGGACGGGGACGGCTTCATTTTGCGTTCTGCCTTGTGTTCGCTCTATTATTGACCAATAATTATACACAAGCAATTATGAGATCGTATGAGATTAAACGCATCCAGGCAGTGGGGAGAAAAAACGAATAGAAACTGAAGGAGAGTTGAAAGATGTCACAAATCCAAAAGACGGTGAATGTGGAGTTGAATGAAACTGGCCAAAATGTAGAGGGAATCAAAAGGAGAGTGGAGGACGAGGGTAGAGTTAAGAATAATACATGAAGAGAAGTTGAGATGAATACACCAACGATGGACAGGAATTGATGAAAACCGGGTTCGTTGCTTGGCTGTCGATGGGGGCGGGGTTATCTAGATGAGGGCATAGAGAGTACAAGCGGCAACCATAAGCGAACCGATAGGATGGCATGCCCCTGAATAGTCGACTTCAGGAGGGCGGGATTCGTAACAGAGAGGGGATGTAATACACTTGTGTTTGTAGCAATGATGCAATGAGTCCATGGGAGCTAATGTCACAATGTGGTTCCGGCACGAAGATAGAGAAAATGCAAAGCAAGATGGATGGGCGCGAGGGTTGCACGCATTAGACTTCTTCGGGGATTTGGAGCGAAAAGTAGGGGTGTGCAAGAGCTTCTCGAACAGTTAGTCTCTGGTTTGGATCGAAAGCTAATAGTTTCTGAACCAGGTTCAGGAACTGCTTGTTGATGTGATCTGTTGGGGGAATGACGTCCTGGGATTGGAGTGAACACACTGCTACATCGTTGTGGCAGAACGGACGCTTACTGCGAGGGGTCGGGTTGCCCGAACTTCTTTCTTGCTTTGTCGAGTGGCCTTCGCCTTTGGCCAATCCAACTTGGCACCATCCTTGAAGAATTCAGGTTTGGAGCGAGCACCAGCCCGAGCAAATCGCTCAGGCATTTTGCCCATAACCATCTCCATCATTGCGAGATGCTCCAGGTTGTCGTGTGTTTGATACAACGCCAACCCTGTGTAGAACTCCACAAGGATGCAGCCCAATGAATAGGCGTCACAAGGAAACGACCATCCAAGACCTGTTGACGTGTCAACACAATTGATTGCGAGAAGGGAAGCCGATGACACAAACCTAGAATAATTTCCGGTGCACGATAATGCCGTGTGCACACAACCGTAGAGTGGTATTCGGATTCGAATGTTGCAGAACCAAAGTCAATCAACCGAATGTCCGTCGATTGTAGGATTCGCTTTGGCTTGGTGGCACCGTTTCGCTGTGAACGCATGAGCGGGTATTAGGAGGAAACAGTGAAACATCACACACCTTTCCAGGTATCGGAACGTTGACAACGCGGTAGTCGTTGTGAACGAGGAGGATGTTTTCGGGTTTGAGGTCGGTGTGAATTAGCCGTAGATCATGAAGGACTTCCATGAACGAAGTCAGCGAGAATCTCATGCCACGGAGACGAAAGACTTACAAGCGACGCTTCCAAACAATTGTCGTGCGAAAGCCTGAATATGATGGCGGGGGAATGGTGCAAAGTCATTTTCCTTGAGGAAGTCATAGACACACATCCCTAGGAGCTCGGAGACGAGACATATGTGGTTCCTGTGGTCAAACCAGTGCAGGAGGTGTATGCATTTACTATACCTGATGGTCAGCCCCGGACGTGGCAAAAAGGAAATTGCCTTACTTCCGATTTAGTGGATCGCGCTCCTTGAGCTTTTGCAAAACTCTGACTTCAATTTTGCTTGCATCGCGATACTTAGGGATAGCTCGGATGATCTTGATTGCCACCCTAGTGTTAGTCTGAGTGTCAACAGCCTCTACGACTTTGCCGAAGGTTCCTTGGCCCAAGAGTCGTACGGTTCGATCTGTAGGATGGTGTTTAGAGAACTTGATACAACAGACGGCGGTCAGAGCTAAAGTTGACTTACAACGTCGATATATCATGTCATCCGGGACAATGATATAGTGACCTTCCTTGTCATCGCAGGAGGAACCCTTTGCTGTCTGGAGTCACGATCGATACAGTCAATGTCTGAATCACCATAGACAGGCAGAGCGGATGAGACCTACATCGTCTGTAGCCGCAGCGCTGCGGCTGTCCCATGAATTAGCGGGGGCAAGCACCTGAGTCTGCTGTGAACTGGCGGCGAGTTTCTTTGCAGCCGGCGCACGGACCTCTTCCTGATGATCCCGTTTTCGTTTCTTTGGAGCCGGAGCAGTCACCACAGATGACGAACTCGAGGAGAGGGCCTGAGCCTCAGCCCTAGCAGCAGCTCTGGTGCGGATAGGAGCCGAGTAGACGGGCGGTTGGTAAGACGCTGAATAGCCCCCATTGTGCGTCGTGGCGGGTGAGAGAGTTGGCGGTGGTGGAGTATCTTCAATAACAATGACCTCCCGAAGCCTCCCGTCGCTGTCGACCTCCTGTACTTCGCTGTAGCTGACGGTGTATTGATGGGCGCGTTTGCGCTTTCTGGTGGTCACTGGGGAGGCGTTGGGCATGACACTAGGCCCAGCAGCGTTGTGGGATATGCCGTTGAGCGACTGGCGAGGATAATGGGGGATCAGGTGGCTCGTCACTGGGTGGACTGCCGCCGACATGGTCAGCAGTGCTGCCTAGATGGTGGATAGTGGACAAGAAGGGGGAACTGGGAGAAATACGGGGGAGCTGAAAACCAAATGGATCTTGAACAAGTCGCCGCTACAGCGTCCCCTCAACTTTGTTGGCCCTTGTTTGTCCCATGCCTCAGCTGCCACTGCCCCTCGGGCTCCCCAGTTTCCATCCCCTGTTCCACGCTCTTTTCGCACTGGTTAATCCCGCCAGCTTGTCGTCGAACAGCTCATATGCGTATATTTCATGGTATGATTTTTATCCAGCGCAGTTTCCATGCATTTTCGAGTTCCAACCGCAAACGTGCCAAGGACGACATCGCCCATTATTGTCATCCTGCACGGACCAAACGAGGTCCCCACGGGATTCATGACGGAAAAAACCTGAATAGCTCGGCAGCATCTGCGCCGGGTTCTGTCGTTTCAGTGGGAATAAGGAGCGTAAACCGACGTGCTTGATCATCAATATTTCAATGCCCAAAGCCCCCCGAGTCGCCCAACATGTGAGCGGTTTGACGTGACAATGCCCGCCTGCTTGAAATGGGATCAGGAAGCAAACCAGGTCGCGACTCACCGGCCTGCGGAGATCCACGAGCAATACTGATACATTACTACCCGACAGCATATCGAGCAACTAATACCTGGGTTACCCATCCATTGAGAAGGCGTTAAGGCCTAGTCCGACATCTAGAAAGCGTCGCGTCTGCTGGGGAATCTGCGTGTGACGGTGAATGATAACAGATGCCATTTTCAGCGTTCTCTCGTCGAACTGCGCCCAACAAATTAGCCACATCGTGCACATGAATGCCTATGTTTAGCCACTGCATTTTCATTCTGCAACGCCTTGGGGGTGACTCGACACACTCAAGGCAGAACGGCAGCCCATCAGTGACTTCGCAGTTGTCATGGTCGTCACGGTGTGTATGGAATCCGAGTGTGCCAGGGTAACAATTCAGACCCATAGCGCATCCACTAAATAAGCGAGTATTATCTAGAAGCACAGGTATTATACACGGGTCTTTCGTGGCGGGAACGCGACAGGCTTAGGGGTACGCGCTGCCTCTCCGTATGTGAGCATCCCGGCATAGGGCATGACGTTATATTGCAGAGAGTAGCTCGCTGGAGGCGTTTTTCTGTAGAAGTGGTGAATTAGTGATTGAAGAGTGCGTGAAGACATGCGACGTACTTGAAGGATGTTGACAGGTCGCGGAAGTTGTATTTGTTCTTGCCAACGAAATTCACGTTCGCCTCTTCTTTCCGTCGAATAATGCGATCCCAGATGACTACCTCATTCTTGACCTGATTGAAATCGTGTCAGATGCACAGCATCGGACTAGTACCAAAAAACAACCATACCCCGACAGTGCTGTTGTATTCCGCCTGGAGGTATAAGAAAATTTGTTTCGTGTTCCAATTAAAGAGTGGTGTGAAGTCTATCGGTGTGTGAGGTAAAAGATAGGCGCATAGCTGACACTCCTAACTCACCCGCAGTGATATTAAAGTCGACGAATGTGAGGTCCTGCCTCTTCGTCGCATACCGTCTCGTGTTGCTCGAGTATCTACGGGAATGAGGCACTTGATTGGTATGTAATCAAAGCACAGCAGCTGGACAGTACATACACTTGCACCGACGCCACTGCGAGGTTTCCAGTAGGCTGGGCGTTGAAGACAAGCGTCGAGAGGGCGATGGCAGCAAGGAGTGCCATCATACACGACGACAACAGCGCGGACGTGTTATTGACCCTGGCAAATATCGAATGCATTCTTTCTTCGAAGAATTAGAGTGAAAGAGGGTCTCGCTTTTATCCCGTCCGACGTGGTTCCGAAGCTGTAAAGGGTGGGTATGTAGAGACCACGGAGGGTATTTAGATCCAGTACAGAACACGTCGGCGGAAACGACGGACACGAACCTTCTGTTTGCTCTCGCTTGCGTCACACCTAATTTAGGGGTACCTATGTACCGGCAACTAGAATATTGCCGACAGGCGCCCATGCACTGCGCTTATGTCTCGACCACCACCACCACCTGCACCGACCCATTTATTGCGCTCCCACTCTGGCTCTATTTCTGCTCTGTGGATATCCCCTGACAATGAGAGGATATACTCTGGCGACGGGCTGGGTAGGGTCGTCGTAACTTCTACGCGATCACTCCGACCCTTGACGGTCTGGAGTCCCCACACCGATAGTATCCTCGGGTTGGAGGAATTCGGCAATTATATCATCACGTATTATGCCCCTGGCTCTTTGAAATGGGATATTCTCTCAACAAATGACTGTGCAGGCATGGACGAGACAATAAGCTGCATGCTTGGAATCGGATCGAAGAATCCCCAGCTTCGACGCGCCTTGGGGGATCTGCAGCTGTTCCAAACCTTCCAACGCCAACTCTCGCATATTCGATGGACGTAAACGCTCTAAATTATTGTCGCTTCTCGCTACTCCAGGTGTCTGCGAGCTCTGAGCTTGAAAATACCGGGGAGAGTAGCAATTCCACTGCACTTGTTGCTCTACCTAATCTCGTCGATTCATCCACCGTACGTACTTTGACTTTTTGACATTCCTTCACCCCTCAGACACCCCATACAGGCAGATGTTTGGTCAATACCAAGCTGTGATCGACTTCATGCCGCAATCGGTCAAGAAACGAACATACCTATATTCGCCACAAAACCTGACGTTGGCCGAGGTTCCCATGGTAAGGGGAATAAATGTCCACAGATAATTTCTGCGATCTGACTATATTTCTAGGAATCATTATGTTCCTTCACCTCTTCACCACGTCGGAAGACTCGGAACTCTCAACCTCGACCGTGAGGCCCGATTCTCTAAGACTGCTTTGCGGGTACGAAAGCGGCAGCGTCATTCTCCGCCGGTATACAAGAACCGACCGTCCAACATCGATTGAAGGGCAAGGTTGGGAAGTTATCTGGACCTCCAAATCGCATGTCGAGACGAGTACGACCTTCTCGCGCCTCTCTTTCACAAGTAATCTGACCTTTGCGCCTAGTTATGTCAATGGCGGTTTCGAGGGACCGGAGGTTTGCCCTATCAGTTTCAGCTGATCATTTAGTGGCGAAATACGACCTTACAGTAAGCATAACCTTATAAAGGCGCTTTTGTTTGCGTCTCATCCTCCATTTTAAGAGCAACGAACCGAACGGTACGGTTCATCGAATCAAGAACCCTGGTAACTCGTCAATTGCTATTAGAGATGACGGGAAGGTTTGCGCGGTGGGTGGATGGGATGGAAGGTCGGCCATTCTCCGTTATCAATTCAAATTACCCCTTTCAAACTTACACCGATTTCCTCTCAGCATCCGACTATATTCTACTAAATCGTTCAAGCCACTCGGTACCCTGAAATATCACAAGACGAACTGCCAGTGCCTCGCTTTTGCCCACAATGCCGCGAATGAGCGCACAACGGAAGAAGAAGATGATGATGATGAGAGTGATGATGAGCTCACCGTTTCCGATAAAGCGGCGAGGTCCCAATGGTTATTGGCAGGCAGTAAAGATAACCGTGTTTCGATTTGGACTCTTATCTCGTTCGAGTCGACTCCGTCTTACTCCTGACCTCACTCTATCTTCTCTACACCAATGATGTTCATATTCCAATTTCTCTGGAAGAAGTACTAACCAAGACAACTAAAAAGCCAAAGATAAACGAAGGACGGTAATCCAAGCTCCAACACCGCGCAATACATAGATACATAGAGATACAAGAAAGGCCCGACACAGAAAAACTTATCAACGCAAATGAGAGTGAAGTTAATAATAAATAGTTCTTTCCGAGGCCATTGTTGGGGGACCATTGATTAGGGGAGGGGGATAAGGTGGAAGTGGAAAAAATATTTTACTCATATCAAGCCTGCCGCTCTCAAATCCCGGGTCAACCTCGCCTCAGCTGCCAAGGCGGCATGCTGGGCAGGGGTCAACATGTGTTCTTGAGCACGCTCATCATCTTCGAGCTGGATTCCAAGAGCATTGGCAAGGTTGTGTCGAATGACTCGATCTCTGTCAATGTCTTGAGCTGTAGGCTCTGGAACTGGCGGAGCCCGCAGTGAGCTCTCCCAGCGCTTGACTCTCCAAAACCCGACGCAAGATGAGAGCAACAGGAACCACCCTGTCAGTGATGATCAGAATTTGATGCTTCATGTATCCAAGATGATGAGATGGATGGACGAACCTAATGTCATGAAAAGGAATGACAGCCAATCTTTGGAGGTCTGGGAGAGCTGGGCGCTCGAGGGTGCAGGGGTTGCCGTAGTTCCATCTTCCGTGGTCGTCGAGTTGACGTAAGGGTAGTTCCAGTACGGTCGGTTGTTGGCTGCATCTGTTTGCTCCTCCTGTGCGATCCTCGAGTAAAACCCAAACTGAATGAGGGTAAGACCCAGCCCGGCGCGTGAGCCAAACTTGGCGGCGTGCGACGTGTGGAGCATGTAGGTCAAGAAGAATCCAACAAATTGGAAGAACCAGGATATGATGAAATTCATCGCGAATATGATAAAGTTCCCGGTAGGAAGATCATCGATTATCATGTCAGCGCCGGGCTCGAGAGAGGCTGGTGCATGGATAGTTGTCTCCCAATAAGGAGGCACTGCGTCAGCCTGCGCTTCGGCGTATGACTGAAAACGGGCGGTGAGCCAGGAAATGAATGGTCTGAAATTTTGGGCCTACTCACAGGCGGCATTTCCTTCTGGCTATCCTCTGGCACAACGTAAACGTTACCATCTTCTGTGTGGACGACCTTGCCCGCCTGGGGTTTGGCCATGACGTTCGCGAAGACACCGTCATTCTCAGTTCCTCCACCAACCGGACGACTGGGGTCCGAGGTGGCAAGGCGAGTGTAGTGTGTAGGAAGCAGAGCGCCTACTGCTCGTCGAAAGAAGGAAGGTCCTGCTGAGGGTTGAGCGACAGGAGAGCTAGGTACTAATCCATTGGAGTTCCCATAGTCGTTTGCTATTGCCTGAGTTGGCGGTGGTGGTGAGCCTGGTGGTGGAAAGTCATAGTCCTGTCGTTCGAAATCGTACGTTCCAGGACGTGCGATCGAGGCCCGCCGAGTGTGCGCTGCTGTCGTATCAATGCGGGGGAGTTGACTACGGACCCGAGGTCGCTCATCCAGTTCATCGTCATCGTTCAGTTCGAAAGCAGCTTCAAGCTCTCGCTCTGGATCCTGACTAGAGTTTGGGTTGGGAAGGCGAGCATACTGCGCAGGCATCACTGGGGGATGGTGGAGGAAGTTGGAGAGGTTGTGAAGGCCAAGAACGCAGTTGACGGGTCCGCTCTGACCAATCAATCAGACAACTGGCACAGCCACCCGCCCTTCCTTCCTTGCAAGCGCGCGTTCCCAAGCGCCTATGTGGTTTGGCATTGACAGAAAGTCGATGACAGCAGGCGTTTCTGCAAGGGATAGGCTGTGGCTTCTGTCTCTTTCCTCAATTTCCGCTCTACTGACTGTTTTGCTTGAATGCGGCTGAGTCAAATAATGTCTTGATTCTCATCCCGATGGTTGAACGCTGATCTACACTTAGTCGCCTTCCGAATACAGTTTTCAGCGACGGCGAATTCGTGAAGCTCATGCAAGCTGAGCTGAAAAAGAGAGTGAAGTGGAAATTTCTGCAAACTACAGGCCGGCCACAGCGCTTAGCTTGTCGGGCCTCTGAAACAATACTGGCCAGGCATACTAATTTACCGCTTTCATCCCCTATCTAGTCTTCCCGGGTTGTGGACACATTCAGGGCCCATTGAATGCTCTACTGCAGTTCAGCTTTACCACAGTTTGTCGTAACAATATCAATCCCCTTGATTCGTGGCAGGGGCTGTATCAATATTATAGTCTGAGCGGCGTATTAATAGCACGCTTGCTACCTAAAGCTGGTAACTGGGCCAGCGACAACAAGATTGCGCGTACTGTATGATTTCGCCATTAATATACGATCAGCGCTGCACCGCCAGTGAGTGTGGTATACTGCAGGTCCAGACGAAGCCAGATGGTGGATCCTGAGATGAGCGGGATGCCAGATTTGGCCATGACTCCGATCGGATCTGTCGATTTTCGGTGGTTGTCAAGGCGCAATTTACGACCTGCTTAAAAAGGCAACCATAACGCCTGCCGTCGAATCAAAACTTTCGTTGGACTTGGTCGAGGTTTGTTCCTATCTTGATTCGCCTTTTCCTTCTCACCTTCACCTTCTTGTTCTCTCCCGACCAATCGTCACGCCTTGTCCTGGGCCTCGTCAACGTCGACAACAGCGACGACGTGGCTATTGGCAACGACGACAATCAACCGGCTTAAGCGCGCCACCACATTCCTTACTTTCTTTCTCAACCATCCCTTATCAAGGCCCTGCATTACGCTGCCTACGCGTTTTTTTCATCCTTCCAATGCCCTCGATTCAAGATGTCGCATTTTCACAGCTGGCTCGTCGAGCAGATGGCAAATCTGGTTTAAGCGGAATTTACATTGCGGGTATCGTCGTGGTCGTAGTTCTGATACTCTCGGTCTCGACGTGGCTTGCTATCCATTATGTCCGGAAACGAAGGGCCAAGAAACGCGAGAGCACTCTCGGGCCTGCTTTCCTCTCCGTGCGAGGGATTGTCAGAGACCAGTCGTCGGGACCAGGCTCACCCGAGGAAGAGAAGACCGCTCGGTATGTCCGCTTCTCGCCCCAAGCCTATCTAAATAAAGCGCATGGTTACTGATTGCATTTTGTTTGAAAATGGCTACAGCCCAACGCTACATGTACAGACTAGCAACAGTGGTTTCTCGAGGTCTAATATGAACTCCGCAATCCCAATGCCGGAGCGCACGCTCCCCCCTCGCCTCGGTGCAGGCTCGAGGGAGGAGATTCTACAATACCACCGCCAGTCAGGAAACTTCCCCAAGCCGTTTACTCTCCGCGGCCCAGCCTCACCGTCCTCACCTTCCTTCCTTGCCCCTCCCGACCGCCTTTCTGGCTTTTCTGGGGGCAACAGTCCCGTCTCTCCCAACAGGGATAGCCGAGTCTCATGGGTCCGCCACTCATTCATGAGTGCCGCATCCGGCCTGAATAGGTATTCCGTGTCATCCTCTGTGGCTTCGTCCTTTGGGGCAGAGCCAACCACCGGCCAGGCTCGCAAAGTCAAGCAACTCTTCCAACCCGTTTTGCCAGATGAACTCCTACTGACCAAGGTCGGAGAGCAACTCACGGTTGTGCAGTCGTTCGATGACGGTTGGTGCGTCGTCGGGAAGGAGAACACTTCTGGATTCCAACAGAAGAAGTCTCTCTTCAAAAGCGCGGCAGAGGAAGAGAGCGACGTCGAGCTGGGTGTCGTTCCAGCCTGGGTCTTCTTAAAACCCGTCAAAGGTCTTCGCGCAGAGCGACCGATTCGAAGCACGAGTTTGGGTATTACGATCCAACTTGACGCTCCCGCAGCTTCAAGAGATATGACGGTATCATGGTCGAATTTCTGAAAGGACTCTACATCTCCGCGACCAGAAGCCCCACTCCTACCCCGTATACCCCGTTCATCTTCCGTCCAACTAGGTCCACCGTCCTATGACCCCAGCCATGACATCTATCCTTCTCCGGCATCTTACCTTCCGCTCAGCATTTCGGTCTTCCGTACACACCGCACATCCAAGCGGGCTTAGATGTGCTTTTTTTGCCATCTTCAACGCCATCTTCGAATCTTGACCTTCATCACCCGTGCCTCGACGTCACCTTAGGGTTTCTTTCTATCATTCATGGTGTGCAAATGTTTGTACACGTTATTTATAACCATCCATCTTCACCTGAACGCCCTCTGGAGGCTGTTGAAACAATATCGCGCACCCCTCTCGTTAACTGTTCCGAAACCACTTCCTCCGTCTCTGGTCTTTGCCAAGACAAGCAGGCGCCTGCTTCCCCCGACACATCGCCACCAACTTCAGCAATCATTTCGTTTTGTACCGTCCCCTTTGGGGTATCTTCCCTTCTACACTCAGCAAGTATTCCCCCGTGTTCTCCATGAGCGCACCACGCGCACACAAGATGTAGCTATAACGGGCGCTTTTGCGAAGACGATGGATTCTCGAGATTCTTGTTTCGCATCACGCACCCTACGTATCCGTACCAAACTCCATCTTTAGTGTCTGTCCTTGCTGTGTGTGTAATAGACAATCAGAGCTATGCTTTATCCATGTGTACATGACAAACACTCGCCCCATTGTGCTTTCGTTATCATGTACACTTACGGGGACCATAACCGAGCGCTCCACGGGCGTGCAAAGGAAGAGAGATATCATCTCACCATGATCACTAATAGTTACTCACTGCCTCGTATGTGATAGTTCTCGACGTGCCAGTGCCAGCGCAGTGCCCCCACAGGCGCCCACTAGCATCCTGCGGAACAACCTGAAAAGATCGAAGCACCGAAGACAAGGGGGGCGCCGCACAGGTTACCTACATAGGCCGCCGTATGTGTGTGTAAGCCTCGACTGGCCTTGAACAATTCCGGTCCCGCTGGACCTGAGCACGTTCCCGACATACTTCCGACATCTGTAAAACATCATCATAAGGGCACCACATTGCTGTGGTTGCACAGGCGGAGCTAAGCAGTTCCATTCGGATTCGCCTGCATATGCAGAGCGCGCACAAGATAGTACAAGAGAAATTCAAAAGGTATGGCTAGGGGGAATACGTCGACCGACTGCAGCGCTAAAGTTTTGGCTCCAAAGTCCCTCCAGGGCATGCAGGATGCGCACATAAGATAATAAAATAAGATAACAAATGTACATCTCCAATCGAGGTGTGGGTAAATTGACAAGACGAAAAATCAACGGGGGGTTAAAAGAGTGGATGTCAACGCGACTGATGACGCGGGGTGAGGAGGTAGATTAGGGTTGGCTGTAAGCAACGAAAAAAAAAAAAGGTCCGCTTTAACAAAAGCAGAGAGCGAGAAGCAGAAGTGCGCAGAATGGGGAATGGGTTTATTTATGTGTGGATGCTGCATGGGTGGCCTGTGTCTCGTGTCCGGACGAGCTCGGTGGTACAGGGAAACTGCTCATCGTAGCTTCATCCACAGGGTCGGGCTCCGAATCTGTGTACATCGAGTCGCCTGAATACGAGATAACAGATGGCTGCATGGAAGCTACCCTCAAACGCCGCTGAACTTCATCCTCACTCAAATCGTCGAGAGAAGCAGCGGCAACAAGCTGCCTGATGGCGCGCTCGTTGTCAGAGGAAGAATTCGAAGACGTCGCAATGTGATGAATGAACTTCGGCTTGGGAAGGGGATCGCGGAAGGGGTCAATGGAAACGACGCGCTCCTTGCCTTTGACATTGGGGACGACAATATCGGCTTGTTGAATGGTGGCGGTGGAGCTGTTGCGAGAGTGCGCCGATTGGTATGAAGATGACGCGTTAGACCCGCCCGAGAAGAGGGGTGCCGGGTACTCCACCGCGTTGAAGAAGGGGTTTGCAAGACCTCTGGATTCGCGTTGGTTAACGACTTCAGCTGCTTCCGAATAATGCACCACTTCTGCCGACTCCCAGTGATGAATCTCAGTTCTGACCGCTGGTGGAGTGGGAATGGCCATCGATAGCGACGGCGACATTGCACCACCTGACAACCGGGTAGAGCTAAGGAAGCTGGATTTGGAGTCGCCCCAGGACAAAGGCGGACCGGAATCAATTTGGTTCAGCAAATTCTGAGGCTCCCGACCGAGCAAGTCCTTTGCATCGGGGACTGCACCCTGTGAGTTGGCGTAAGGGTGGCTCATCTTGAATGCGGCTGTGGTGGGTGAGTCTTCGGCGGTGTGATAATTGGAGTGTGCGATACTGCTGGGGGACTTCTGGAACATGCCCATGGAGGAAGGGGAGAGGGTATCCATTTCCTTCAATTCTCGGTTGACAGGTTGTTTGCCGCTGTTCATGCCTTCCCATTTGTCTTCCATATCGCCGTCATTAAGCTTATCCCAGGCTTCTGCCTTTGAGCGCCGCCGTTCGATATCCGCGCGGCTGTTTCGGGCATTGTTGAGTGCTGAGCGGGGGACACCACGTCGGTAGTGCTTTTGCTTCAATGACTTGGAATAGCGCCGATAGAAATAGACGGCGAGCAGGATGAATGCAGCAGCGCCGATGAAGGCACCCACACAAGCACCTATGACAGTGCTCATGGCGATGGACTTGGAAGAGGCTGCAGTGTTTTCCACGGCGGTAGGGGTCCCCGAGGGAGTAGTTGAGGTCGCGGTTGGTGATGAGGTGACTATGACAGCCGTCTTGCCAAACTCGAGAGGCGGGGCCGATACAGATGGGCCGGGAAGGGCTGCCGTGTCGAAGAGGAGCGATGTCGCACTACTAGCACCTGTCGTGTCGATAGTCTTGGCACTAGTGGCGATTCCCTCGACGTTGGAGGGTAAGTCTGGAACGCCAGCCTGACGTCTATGTTGACGACGAGCGATCATTGTGAGGGTGAGGGGAAGGGGGGTTCAAGAGAGAGTGGTTCGAAGAAAAGAGTGGAGTGTGCCCGAACGGCGCTGTTGTCGAAACGCTACATCGCCCTTCCATCAAGAAATTATTCCGAACAGGATCCAAAGATGCTCGCACCAAAAATACAGCAAGGCGCTAGAGTTTCATGAGCTGGACAGCTGGTACGACGCTGGAAGGGCCGAGGCGTCGTGCGCGGGCGGTGAGGAGGAGGACGAGGAGAACGTGAAGGTTGGGAATAAGAAGGTTACAGAGGCCGGGCGACACTAGGCGGCGTATCCAGGCGTTTCAAAAAATTCGCACGCTAGTATCACACTCTCTTGATGATGCGCATGTCGGCATGAATAGTTCAGACAGATTTTGGTTGTAGTCATCAATCAGCTCCTCCTACTCCACTATGCATTCGACGATCAAGGCCCATATATTGCTGACTGGGGCGACGGGTGAGCATCTTGATCGTCTATGTCTGTTCCTAGGGCTCATATCAGACAGGGTACATTGGCGGCAGTGCCCTCACCAAGCTGCTCTCGCATCCACTGTCGGAGACCTTCCGAATAACAGTGGTCGTGCGGGCAGCAGAAAAGGCCACCCAGTTCAGAAAAATGGGCATCCAGGCTGTCGTAGGATCAAACGCAGACCTCGATCTGCTCACAGAGTTGGCCTCCAAGGCCGACCTCGTCGTCGCTTGTGTGAGCAACCTTTGAATCGTTTCCCGGGTCCCGTCCGGTGCTCACGCACATCCCTTAGGCCGATGCAGACAATCTCGAGGCGACCAAAGCTATCCTCTCAGGCTTGAAGCAACGGTTCGAGCAAACAGGGAAAAAACCATCTCTCATCCACACCGTTCGTACCTCTCACTTCGTCTGTCGTCGCTAGCTAGCTAATCTGCTCTTCTCCCCGTTTAGTCCGGAACTGGTGAGGGCATCCTTCCGGCTGCCAAGTATCCCGAGAGACTGACATCATATCAGGCGTACTAATTGATGACGCAAAGGGCATGTACGCCTCCGACACAATCTACAACGACCTCGACACACCCCAGCTCAAGTCGATCCCCGTCACACAGCCTCACAGAATTGTAGACCTGACTATTGTCGAGGCTGATAAAGAAGGTGACTCTTGTAATTTACTGACAAATGCAATGAACCCGATTGCTAATTTTATCCTGCGGCTGCGCTATTCTAGGCTATGTCAAGACTTACATCGTCCTTCCGTCGACAATCTACGGCAGGGCTACCGGACCTCTCGTCGACGCTGGGCTTCAGAATCCACGCTCGCAACAGATACCTCAGCTGGTAGACGCGGCACTCGCTCGTGGACGTGCAGGATTCTTCGGTAAAGGCGCAAACATATGGCCAAATGTTCACATTTTAGACCGTAAGCCTGCCACGCCTACTCACCCGCACTTCTCGTTCTCACTTGCACACATCATCTACAGTGGCATCTCTGTACATCCTCCTCATTGACTCCATTGTACCACACGAGCATGGGGAGCGATCACAGCAGCAGAGCAGACAAGGACATCGAGAAGACGGTCCGCCATCCCGTCCGCGCACTCCAGTCATCCTCGACCACTCATACTTCACACACGGGGAAAATGGCTTCTACTTTGCGGAGAACGGCGAACACACGTTGCTGTCCGTAGCACAAGCAATCGGGCAAGCTATGGTCGACGCAGGCAAAGCGACCGATCCTGAACCAAGTCCATTCACTGAAGCCGAGTCGCAGCTGTATTTCGGTGGCGTCACGAAATTTTTGGACTCCAACTCGCGGTGTAAAGCCGATAGAGCGAAGAAGCTGGGTTGGAGACCCAAGAAGACTACCAAGGATTTGTTATCCAGTGTCAAGCAGGAATTGAAAGGTAATTAGCACCATGTACGACTAAGGAAACGGACGAATGTATTTTTGTTCCATGTATCTTTAGTTTCTTGTAATGACCTATGTAGTATAGTAGTTTATCTGTCCAATAATGGCTGATCATGATGTTTTTGACTCAACTCTTAGGGGTATCGGCGAACAGATTGACCGAGAGAAGAAAAGAGCTTCTTTCACCTGGCCGTTCCTGTCTGTAACCCAGCGAAGCGAGGATCCGAAGGCGCGTGAGCGTGTCTGAGAACTCGTTTGAGTTTGGTCAGGAGCAAATCTGGGGTTTTTTCGTGCAGCAGGCCTAAACCGCGCCGTGGTCCGGGTCTGCGTCGACAGTGATTGTTCTCAAACGCGGAGGGCTTCGTGTTCCCAATTCAAACAGAAGATCGGTGGGTGGAATACAACGACCAATCACCTCTTGTGCTTCCTGTAGTACGACGACCAATCAACTTCAAGCTTCCTGTATGACGACCAATCATATGCTCTGAGTTTCCAGCATCTGGACTTATTTACATTGGGTAGAGAGCCTTCTAGTTGCATCGAGAAGCAGCAAAGTACACAACACGGGGTGGTCCCTCTCAGAGACAGCGAGACAGCGGATTCAAAGCGTGAGTCGATTGTAGACCTTGTGACCATCCAGTTGTCCTTCCACCTACCAGGAACGCTTATCGACCGAGTTCGAGGACGATCTGGATAACCGGTGTTTCACTGTCGGAGACGGTGGATTTACGCAAACGCCCACTTATAGGTTGGTCTTGAAGTTTTGAAACTTTTGGATTTTGGGTTCTGGTCGGCCTTCTCCCGAGCAGCCGGGCCTTCTTCAATCGTCAAGGAGTGTCCACCGGCTTTGAATTAACCTGTATGAGTATCATGAGCATCGGTAGAGTGGGGGATAGCAAGGACGTCGATGAATCCAAGACGACTCCGTGCGGGGATTGAGAGGAGAGTACGTGAACGGTTTGAACAATCGGCAGAATTGCCGAGAGTGTCATTGATAGTATGAGTCCATGTTGGAAACGCGAAATACGGAGACGAACGAACTTCTAGTGACTGTTCGGTACGTGAAGAACGGAACAGAGTCGGGTTATCTCCGCAGGTTTGCACAATAACCGGATAGTACTTTGAGCCCATGGTACGCAACAAGACGAGTCCTTACCAGAGACACAAATCGATCTAGTAGGAAATGTGAGGGCCATGGCGGCTAAAGGGACGTCATATGGTGCTTTGATCAGGTGAACCGTCCTTCGATTTCCAGGGGTTGGTGTCACCGGGAAGGTGGTGGGTTCCGCGATTTGAGTGGACATGTAAAGAAGGACGCGAGTAAACCGCTCCAATTGAAAGCTGGGCTTCTTGTCTCCGGGAAAATGCCTCCAGAACTCGCTGAACTCGAAAAGTTGGGGTATTTCGAGCTCCATCCCTCGGATCCGGCAGGGCACACTCTCACCCTTTCAACGGATGGCTTCGAGATGAGACCTGGCGGGGAAAAACGAACTGGGGCATGTCCGTGTCATCGCTACACTTGGCAATCACCCTTGGTTAGAGTCACCTACAGACGTAAAGCTGCAGCTTGGATGATCCCTCATCGATACTTGGCCACCCAAGATGCTTAGGATAACCGGATACCGATATCTAGTAAGCCTTGAAGCATAAGTCAGCAGTGAGGCCGAATCAATCAGCAAAATGAAGTGTTGGCAGATGTGATCCAAACTCGGCAGAACTGCGAAAAAGCTGGCTCTGGACGAAAAATGGCTGGACCATGGGCTATAGAGATAGCCGAGCTCGCAGTCCGAGATATTCACAGCAGTGACGAGTAGAGAACAAGGATATATGACGCTCAATACACAGCGTATGTAGGATGAGTTGTGGCAATGCACACGTTGCAGCAGGGCCTCTCGATTTGGGAGCAGATCTACGCGTGAGAGACTTGTATCTCTGCCGTCCGCTCCTCCTTTAATACCCACTACCCTCCCTTGTCTTCTTCCACTTCCCCTCCGGTTTTGCCTCCGCCGTTGCCCCCCCCTACCGCCCCTGTGCCAGGCATCATCGTCCCTTGATACCCGAGCACGGTGCACACCAGCAGACTATCGCAGTCAGCAGCAAGGTACTGCTTACCAGCTGCCCATTATTGTTTAGTGGGCGTGCTCAAGGCTGTGTTTTTTTCGCGTCCAGGCACCGTCCACGACCCGACCAGGTTTCCCTATCTCTTGCACTAGCCAGAGTCTAATTGGGCGCCATGTCCAATCCATACACTCCCAACCAGCCATGGGATCAGTCCCAGATGCTTTTCGGTCAACAGAACCTCCATCTGGACCAGAACTACAACATGGATCCATATGCTGAGCAGGCTCAACAACGGCGCCAGCCGCAGCTCCCTCAGCAGCAACAATTGCCTCCTTACCAGGGCTCCTTCCACTACCAGCAGCAACAAGCGCCCTCAGCATCCGGCGCACCCCACTCTTCCTCTCTCCAGGGCGCCCTGCAGTCAAACCAGGCCTCTTCGCACTCGAGATCATCCTCTTACAACAGTCTGTCTCCCCAACTGAGCCAGCCGTCGAACTCGTATGGCAACCACTCAAACTATTCCGGCATACCCAATCCCCCTGTCAGCCAAGCCCCCAACCCATCATATCGGAACAACACTCATACGTTTTCCTTTGGAGCGACAAATCTCCCTGGTTCGTCAATGCCAATGGCTGGGACTGATAATATCGTTCCCGGTGGCGCTTTCATGTCGGGTCCCCCCTCAACAATGCAGGAACCATTTTCCCATTCGAGCGGACGTCTAGATCAGTCGTCACGGCCTTACCAATCAAACCAAATATCGACAGGAGGGCAGCCGTCGGCTAAACGCGCACGCCCAGTTCCCCAAGATGATACGAATGCTGAGGACGCTGAGAAGCAAGGCGCTCCCGATGACTCGAAAGACAAGGCCAAACCGTGAGTTTTCTATTGTGATTCGTGGATCCCCCTGGGCCCTGACGATCATCTCCATTTCCCGTTCAGGCCTCGCGCATGCGCCCGGTGCAAAAATCTCAAAGTGAGATGTGAAGCCAAGACCGATAACGAGCCTTGCAAGCGTTGTCTGAATGGGGGACACGAGTGCTTCATCCCGGGTCGGAAGATTCGCAGAGTACCTCCGTAAGCTTGAAGTTTAGTTCCATCTAGTTTATGCTTTCGCTAAACGGGATGCCCATGTGTTTAGGAAACGAGAGCACCTCATCAATCAAATTCAATCTCAAGCAAAGGAGATCGAACGCTTGATGAAGCAGCTGGAAGGCTCAGGCAAGAGTGATGGATCCCAGGGTACACCCACTCGCCAAACCACGCCTTCGTCGCCTGTCCTTTCCCCAGCCACGACCGATTCATACCTCGATGCTCCATCTAGGAATGGGGATCCGGCCACAAACAAAGCCATTGAAGACTGGATCGCGAAAACGCGGGAGAATATGCAGGAGCTAAAGTTTATCTGCGTTGGAGGTGCAGGCGCCCCAGAGAGCTATGTTGTGGAGGAAGACTTTGAAGACAGTGATTCCAGCAGTGGCGATGATGAATTTGTTGACGTTCGAGAAGAACTCGATGACGACTACGACAATGACCATTACGAAGTTGCAGTTGAAGGTCCGGACGGTGGACAGTATACAGGACCTTCCCTTATCATTCGCCACAGATCGTCTGCGTCAAGCATGGGGACCACGAAGAGTGGTGCCACTCACAATACCCAGCGGAAGAAGCACTCGGGCGATAAGGAAAAACCTGCCAATCTCCCGGTTGAAGCTTCCCCCTTTGGTTTGTTCGGTAACCTCAGCTTGAAGACATCTCGCCCTAGAAGCCGTGTACCTAGCGAAATTGATGAGGACGAAGACAAGGGTGCTGGTATTGATAATCAGGACTTCTTCAGACCTAGTAAGTGTGGCTTCCATTTTGACTCGGTCAACATTGCTCACATGGTGTCCCAGCTCCCGCGCCTGCTGCCCTCATTCGCCGAGCTCCTACTATCGAGCCACAAGCTCCTGCGATCCTGACCAAAGGCCTGATTACCCCGGCCGAGGCAGAAAAGCTTTTCCACATGTATGTTGAATCAACTCTCGACTTGCAGTCTCCAACTCATCAACGTCTTAGATACTACGAGGAAATTAATCTTTCTGTATCATTGCTTGACCCCGTCCTTTATGATGCCAAACGGACGTTTTGGCGCAGTCCATTCTTATTCACCGTTAGTAAGTCATCGACAAGCCACCGTGTAGCCTTTCCATTTCTTACAGAATTGCCTAGTCTGCGCTATTTCTTCAAGATTCTATGAAGAACGACCGGATCTTTACCAACAGGCCATGCACTATGCTCAGCTTGCTGCAGGTAATGCTTTGATCAACGGAACCAAGAACGTCGAGATGTGCGCAGCCTATATCCTAATGAGTCTATACCCCATACCCGTGAAGCGCTGGGAGAATCAGCGGGGTTGGTTATACCTCGGCCTTGCCATTCGGTACGCACGATCCGTCTTTCTCAGAAACTGTTTCTGACCTTATCCGTTGTAGAACTGCTACGGACCTTAATCTCCATCTACCCATGACCGCCAAACCCCGCAACGAAAACCACGCTCGGGAGATGCTCAACCGAACGCGAATATGGTTGAATTGCTTCAACGTAGACAGGTCAACGGGTTCACAGTATGGCAAGCCTCCGACTATCGGTAACACCGACTACACTGCCAATCATTCCGAGAATTGGTGGCACTCGTCTCCTTTCAACATGCAACACTTTGACATTCACATCTCTGCCTACAACGCCGAACTCAGGTTGATGTCAAAGTTTATTGCGAAGATCTACAGTGACCCCGATCACCCTACTGGATTGAACAAGGTTTGTTTCTATGTCTGTTCTTTGTTGAGTGTTCGGGTCGTTGATCTTCTTTGTGCAGGAGGTCGACTTTGAGGCACTTGCTACTCAAGCGGACGATGACTTGCAGCGGGAGAAAGCAAAATGGTTCTCCATCTTGGACAAAACCGATATGAGCGACCCTCAGAACTGTTTCCGGACGTGTCTCCTCCGGTTGGCGTACAGCTACGCCAGGTTGATCGCCCTTTCCTATGGGTTCCAGCACGCGTTTGGCAAGAACGACGGGCAGGATGAGAACCCTTTCTTGATGAGGGTGAGTATTCGATGGACTCGTGCGGTTTGATTTTGTTTCTCATGGTTCCCTCAGTGTCTCTCCGCTGCAAGTGACGTCGTGAATGCAGTCGTCAGGGATATTCCTGCATCACTCAGGCACTACATCCGACATGGTCCCGAGGCGCAGAGTGTCTTTGTGACTTTTGCTTCCGCTTTCTTGGTCAAGGTATTTATCATTGATCCGTCCTTTGAGCACCCGAGCTTACAACATGTGTCCTCATTTTAGCTCCTTCAACCTAAATTTGCGTCATATCTCAGCCATGAACAGCGGGTCGCAATTCGAGATCTGGTGCAGCAGGTCGTTGACGTTCTGTCCGAAGTTTCCATCGACGACAGACATGGGCCCAAGCTCTATTCGCGGTTCCTCCAAGGGCTGCTAGCGAAACCATTGGCCAAGATCGATCCCTCTGCGCCTGACGTGCCGCTGCCTCCTCGCTCACGTTCTCGCAAAACCAAGACTGCCGCGAACCACGATTCGATGGATTCGACTCAGTCTGGAGACTACAAAACCCATATCATCAACCAAGGGTCACCGGCTACCAGTTCCCCGTCGCCACCTCCAGCGGAGTCGATCGCCTCCTTCGATAACTTTAGGCCAGCCGGAGGCATAGATCCTTACGCGCCAGATGATGCTGCCGCATATGTAATGAATTCTAATGTGGGAGGTAATAGCTCCGCTGACCTTCTCATGTCGGATTACTTCCAGCCGGAATTGCCGTTCGACGAGGAGATTGTGAGGAGTATCCAAGATCTGAGTGATCCTTCCGGTTGGCAGGACATCTCAATACCCGGTACGTTTAACGCTCTTTGGGATCACAGTCCAATTATACTGACTTTGGATGTGCTTCTTTTAGAAGGGTTTAACTGGATGACGCAGTTCCAGCAGAACATGGGGTTGGACTTGAGGTCTGCGAGCAGCTCGATGGGCAATATGCAGTACCCCGCCAACAACAACAACAGCAACAACAACGCTGCTGCGAATATGATGTACGATCCGAATACTATGCAACAGTACTTGACTGGTGGTCCTCGGTAACATTAGACAATGCTCGATATGATCGCTTTTCTTTATCTCCGTGTCTCTCTCTCTCTATTTTCCTTCTTGGGGTTTTTTTCTTGAAATCGGACTTGTGTCTACTTTTCCTTCCGACTTCGAGCGACGATTTAGGGCCTTTGTGTGTAGTTCCTGGGTCTGATTCAATTCCTTAATTTTAGTGTATGTAATCTATGACAAGATATGTATGTACCTTGTGGCTCCAGTTTTGTATAAAATACTCAAACGCATGTAAAAATGTATTAGTTCTTCTCCCTCGACTCCTCATGATGCAGGACACTCAGCCCGTTCTCGATCTTCCATCGTCAGCGCGCCAGCACACATCCAGGATAAATCAATGAATTCTAGGTGAATAATGAATGACTATATACATACAACAATGTAACCCCAGAGATCGTCAAATAAATCCATTACATACAATGCGTCAAATTTTGTCATTATAACCGTAGCAACCCAGCAAACAGCAATCTGGGCAGGCCCCCCGCCCCGACGACCGCGACGAGCGAAAAAGGCGGCTCGCGTGTGATGAATTATTCCGAGACCAAAGTTCTATCATGGTATGAACAATCTTCTTTTTCTTCCCAAACCTTCGCTGGCAGCATAGAAGCCAGAATGAGTGAAAGCACGGATATGAAGCACAGCAGAGCGTAAACTCCGTATCCTCCGAGAATATTTTTTTCCACCGATATGGAGAAAAGTGATGTCGACATTGCAGGGCCGATGGCACGTGCAATTGAGACTGTGGTCTGCGAGAGACCGTTGGTAGCTCCCAACGAGCGTTTGTTGGGAGCAGAAGCCGTGATGTACATGAAGATGCAACCTGTAAATCGAGCTGATCAGTTCTGAATCGTCAAACTAGGATGCAAAGGACTACGCACCGTAGGCTAGATCCATGACTGCTAGAATGCTGAGGAAAATCGTGACCAATATCCAGACACGAGTACAGAGGCCATAATGGCGAGCAACCAGGCTGATTACAGGGAACATCGCGAACATGGGAATGAAGGTGAAAACTCCGAACATGAAAATCCGCTTCTCGCCGTAGCGTCTCACAATACGAGAAAAGAAAAGGGCCTGGAAAGTGCCGCACCCGATACCGTACATGCCCATCGTCAACCCAATGGTCGGAGGGTCGAGTCCAAGGCCTCCAATCTCGATGGGCATTGCAAAGAAAAGCGGAACCAGAGCGTTCATGCAAATGTTGAGGAAAGCGATAGAGACGTAATTGGAGATCGAGATGATGACTGGATAGACGAAGAGATCGCGAAGAGGGACTGGCTCCTCATTGAAAAGTAGGAATTTTCCGTCCACGAGGGTGTCCTCAGAAGCGGTAGAAGCAACTCGAGCCCGTCGTGGCCGAGGTACTATTTTCCGCTTTGGGACTGTCTGTAGATCAATGAACGGATGATCAGATCGAGGACCCACATCAGTGGCGGAAACGAAGCTGCCTACCTCCTTGAAAAGGCACAAAGTGATCAGAAACGAAACCATCACGAAGCTGGAAGCTGCCAGACACGGTAGGAAATACGGGTATTCTCGCCAGAAGGGTGTATCGAAATACTTTGGAAACCTTTCATGCGGTCGGGCTAAAGAGCCGCCCATGAACGGCCTGGCGCCAATTAGCTGGAAATGACATGGAGCTTGTTGTATTCACGCACCCAAGACTAACGCCCAGGGCCCAGACAACCGGGATCAGTGCAAAGCCCTCCGCACGGTTGGTGGAGTCAGTCAGTTCGCCCAGCACGCTTTTCATGACCCCTGTATCATGGGTGAGACGGGAAAGGAATGGCAAGCAAAATTGAAGCAGTACCGATATTCCCATTCAAAAGTCCAGTTAAACAGCGACTGGAAACATCAAGGTAAAAATCTTGCACTAGGTATCGAGATATAAGCACACACCTGACAACCAATCCCCAGAAGGTTTTGGAGAGCCCAAAGCAGAGCATGGAGATGGTAATGCCCAACAGTCCTATGAGTAGGACCGGCTTACGGCCAATGTGGTCTGACGTCTGACTCCATTGGAGAACTGTCAGGGCTTCGGTCGCGAAGAAAAGTGATTCCTTGGATAGGACAGAGATGAGGTGGGGCAATTCGAGAGAAAGATCGTTCGTACGATTATTCCCGCGTAATAGCCCACTTTCCGGTCGTCGCCTCCAGTGATTCCGAGCTCGCTCACAAGCTGTTGGACAATGAGTCGACTGCACGGATACGGTAGAATGTCTCGACGAGAATTACCTGGTTGATATAGGGGTAGATGGATTGACTCGCTATGGGCTCGCACATCTGCAGCAGCATGACAAGGCCAATCTGCAGCTTTGGCAAGGGCGTCCGAGGCTTCGGCTTGACCAGCAGCGGGGTCTCCTCATCGACGAGCTTGGTGACGGGGCTTTGGGTGTCCATCTTCAGCAGCTCGACTCTCAAGCAGTGGCGAAGACAAGAGAGAAGAGGCGCAGAAGCGCTGCGAGAGGGAGGGAAGAGGGGAGCCTGGCCAGGAAGATCGTGGACTCGGTCAATTTATGTTTTTGAAAAATAGGTTACCGAAGCGCGGTACTTTTGCAAATGGAGAAACGAGATATTGATGGCGATGGCCTGCCATTGTCCGCACCTTACTCCCCACCTCTTCTTACTCCAATGAAGGGTCCAGTATGTAGGGCTTCGGCGCCGAAACAGATCTCTGGAGAATACAGATACCCGTCTGTGGCACATGAAATAAGCGAGACAGACCCTGGAAGATTCTGTGTAGTTCTGAAAGATTCTGAATTGACACAAATCCATAATCCATCAGTCCCAAGGTTGTTGTGGACGTCAAGCGGGAGCTCGCGTACGGACCGTTCACCGACGAAACTGAACTTTTGCCCATGAGAACTCGTTCTGTGGTGTTGTCCACGTTCATTTCGCTTGTTGAGAAAGGAAGGAGAGGCCCAGGTCCTAGAATTTCCTAGAATTGCTGTTCAAGACCGGTATCAGTGTCACATGCATCTAGTCATCTGGTAAACAGAATGAGAGAATTTCTACAAGCTATCCTATGGGATCGCATCTGAATCATGGGTTATAGCCAAAAACTACACTTTGACATAGCATGATTGCTCCTAAAGACGAGAGCCTTTGGGCATCTGCCTCAACGCTTGCCGAACACCCAGGTCAGCGAGTACATCTTCCGCGCCTCCAAGAAGGGCATCAAATGGGATGGTGCGGTGATACTGGAAACGAAATTCTCAAATTCCGAAGAATCGAATATGCCAATAGAAAGGGCTTACATGTTCAACAAATCTACCCATCCCCGTCCTCGTGATGCCACGACCGCCAAATACTTGGACCGCCTCACGGGCGGTTTCTTGCGCGCACTGTGTGGAATGACTCTTCAACAAGGCTAGTTGACTACGTCAATAGAGCGGAGATTAAAAAAAGTTTGTCCTGCAAGCTCAAGATCGGAAACCTTACCCAGCTAACAGGCGGGATTGTTGCTTGTACGACTGAATGTATGACCGTGAGTGAGTGCGGGTTCGACATGATTCAAAGATCTAGAACATACCATGTTGCACATCTGGTGGGCGATATTTTCAAGCCAGGCCTGACAGCCTAGTAAAGCAAGATGAGTATATCGAGGTGATCATGATCAGATCAGCGCCGGAAAACGACTCACTCTCCGCTCGCGATATCATAGCGGCCAGCTTGGAGCGGATTACGGCTTGGGAGTGGAGAGGTTTTCCAAAAACTTTGCGCTGGTTCACCCAATGTAGTGCTTCTTCAACTGAAAAATGTTCAAGTACCTCAGATTAGATCCGACAGAAGAAACTACTCACTGATAATCCGCTGACTGCGAGCAGAAGCACAGCACATGACGAAGCGCTCATGATTAAAGTTGCTGAGAATGACAAAAAGACCGGCGCCTTCTTCTCCTAGCGTATTCTCGATCGGGACTTTGACGTTGTCGAACGTGATGTATGCAGTTCCGGCCGAGGACGAATAGCTGGTCTTGATAGGTTTGGTTTCTACCCCTGGTCCCCTTTCGACGAAGATCACCGTGAACCCGTCCTCGGTTTTGCATCCTACAGTAAAATAATCCGCAAACCTACATTCACCATTGTCAGTGGCGATGGCGACATTTCATATCGATGAAACCGAGCAAGCTTTCTTACGTTCCATTGGTGATCCACTTCTTCGTTCCATTAATTATCCAATGTTTGCCATCGTCTGACTTGACTGCGGTCGTGCGCAATCCCATGACATCACTTCCAGCATGAGCTTCCGATATAGCCAAGCAGATGAATTTCTTTCCCGAGAATACTTCAGGAAGGATGCGGGCTTTCAGTTCATCACTACCAAAGTTGAGCACTGGCGGCAAGCCGATGACCATCCCACCGACCAATCCTTGGGTTACGCAGGAGCTCGTCAACATGATTCGGACACCTAACACCGCATACCACTCACCGTCAGCGTAGCCTCGAAGGCAAGTTCGTGCCAACTCTTGTGTGATGATCAGCTGTAGAAGAAATTTTAGGTGAATTGAACTTTGCCGAAGGTTTGAAGTTGGCGACAGCACACCTCATGGAAGTAGTCAAACTCTTCGGGTTTAACAATCCCGCCCATCAAAACGAGACCTTTGAGATGCTTGCCTGGCCCCATTCTCATCGCATTGATATTAGTTTCACTACGCCGGGAGTGAGCACGACTGCAGGAATCTGAATGGGTTGAATGAACTTACGCCATCTTGTCGATGACACTTTGCGTAGGTCGTTTCCCATCTTCTTCTCTGACCTGAGAAACGGTTAGAACAGCACTGGCCGGGATCAAGGGTATGATCGGTGGACATACAAGAGCGTCCGGGTAAATATATTCGTCACAGAACTCTCGTATGGCCTTTTGGAATGTGCGGTGGGACTGACAGTAGGGAGATATTCAGCAATTACTTATAGATCAAGGCATTCGAGCGGTAGCACTACGCACCTCGGTGTAGTACGGGCTGTGGTACGAAGGGGAAAGCCAGGTTGGCTCCGCATAAGGCACCAGGCTAAGAGCACCGACGACGCGACCGTGAAGTTGACTCGTCTCGCCTTCAATGGTCCCAATCTGGAGACGCTTGAACTGAGGTTTCTCTAACACCTCATATCTGTGGAGGCCAAAAAATGCTTCCGTCGTGTCGCACCCGGCTACGTAGGATGATGCAGTCAGTTGTCGTGACAGTCGGAGACGTCATAATAGTGGCAGTGATGGGCGGCCAACTCACCGACATCTTCTTCTAGCAGTACTGCGAGCCCTCCAGGGTGCAAAGCTTTGAACCTGGTAACGTCGTAGACTTTGGCGTCAATGATGATCCACTGTAGTCAGGGTCCAATTGGGTGAGTTCCATTGGAACGCTTAGTAGGCTAATTTGAATCCGCACTAGATCATCCGGTGTGTTGTGCTATGATACGAAACGTTTACTACAGACAGTTTAAGTTGGAAACAGCTTGGGGTCTTACCTTCGCAACTTCGTCTCGAGTAAACACTTTCAGTTGAGGAGATGACATGGCTGGTAGAGATAGAATGGTTAGAATGAAACTCAACAGCTAGACTTGAAGGATATAAATGTGGGTCGAGCGATCACTTTGATTAGCCCGGACTCGGAGTTTACTTATGTAAATCACGGAAAGAAATTAAAATACTTTCCGCCTACTTTTCGGTACTTAAAACGATTAGGAAGCGCCTCTCGCATTGTTAAACATTACAGAAGACCAAAGTACACCGTCATATGCGCTTATAGCTCACAGTTTCGCCTCAAGCTTGCCCAGCGCACCATCGGCAGCGAGTTGTCTCCTCTGCGCCTCGCTTAATCCCAACTGATATAATATCTCTTCAGCGTGCTGACCGGGTTGAAGGACAGATGGAAGCTTCCTGGTTGTTTGATGCTGAATAGACTGTGACACAAGATTGTTCTTGACCATAGGGTGAGATTCCGGGAGAACCGACCCCGATAATTCGCTTGCTTCCCCAGGAGTGAGAACGGGAACTGTACACGCTTCGGTGTCTACGGTAATTGATGTCAAATGATTTCGAGAGGCTGAAGGGCAAGTCGGCGTACCATGAAACACCTTCGTCCAGTATTCCCTTGTCTTGGTGAGAAAACCTTGAGCCAAGAATTCGAAGAATTTTGGCCAATCATCGCGATTTCCTTGGCTTGACAACGTAGGCTTCCAATCCTGTTGATTCAAAAAGTCCCTGGGTAAGGATTTCAAAAATAACTCCAGAAAGACCTCGAAAAACTGAGGTTCCAAGCATCCGACCGACATCCACCCCCCATCCTTACATTCATAAACACCGTAGAAGGGCGCCCCTCCATCTAAGAGGTTTGTTCCGCGCGGTCCACTCATGTACGGTGACACAGGGATGAGCGCGTGAATGAGAGGAAATGATGAAACGTAACGGGCCCCAGTGACCTGGACAAACAAATCATCAGGAAAGGATGTAATAAAAGGCAATCTTGCACACCATGTCAGCATTTACGACCTGTCCTTTCCCAGAGGTACCTCGCTCAACTAAGGCCAATAGAATTCCCAAGGCGCACATAAGCCCACCACCAGCAAAATCTGCGAGTAAGTTTAGAGGAAAGTGGGGCTTTCCTTTGCCAGGTAGCATCTTCGAGCGAGTGTTGAGATTTTGGCTGGCTTTGACTCGAATGTGCAGAACTCACGGCAAGCACTCCGCTCAAGGCGGCATAGTTAATATCGTGACCTGCGTGTTTGTTAGAAAGTTTTGGGTTGAGAGGCGTGTATACACATACCGGCCATATCCTTGTGAGGACCTGCTGCATCTCAGCAAATCTTATCTTCGGAACAACGGAATATACGGTACCCGTTCTTGGAAACCTGCCATGGCTGTCAGACCAATACCAGATGTAATCCCAGAACGGTGAACTCACCCGACGATTCTAGCATAAATCAATCGTTCATTCAATCCGGAGTTCGTCCCATCTCCTAAGAAGACTTCCGGTCCCAATCCTAGCCTTTCCATGACACCCGGCCGAAAAGGGTCAATGACCACATCCGCTGAAGCGAGCATCTTCTTCAGCAAGTCCCTGCCGCTAGGAATCTTTGAGTTGACCGCAATGGAACGCTTGCCCCTACATAGCACGTCTGTAGACGAAGAGCCGGGTCTGTCGACGCGAATAACCGACGCGCCGTTATCTGCAAGAACCAGACCCGCAAAGGGGCCTGGGGCCAACCCTGCGAACTGCGACACATCGTACGGCGTCAGTCCAGGAAAACGGCGCGCGGCGCAGGGCATGGAATGAGGCTGAACACACCTCGATAACATTCAGTCCCGCAAGAGCCATTATGAAATGAAGGGTATCAAGCAAAGTTGAGCATGCTTTTGTGGCAGCACCGTTATATGTTCGATTCGAGATGCAAGGCCCTGTGCCTTGTTCACGAGACCTCAGGTGAAAGAAAACCCGGGGCCCGGTTGTGTGCGTGCAATTGCCCTGAAAGAGGCCGTGATGTTTTCCGTCCCTGTCATCACCATTTCAGAGATTCATCAAGCCTGTTCACGACGACGAGCAGCACAAAAGTACGAACCAAGTCCTCGTAGCGGTCAACGCTGAAGATATCCAAGAATCAAGCGAAGCAGAGGCAGAAGGGGTCACGATCCCCATCAATCGCGATCATCGCGCCTTCGCCTTCTTCATCGACGTACGAGACGAGGTTGACCTCACCCCCGACTTTGGATGCTCATCAGACTCCAGCCAGCCATATATGGCCACCTTCCACCTTGTCGAATAAATAATTTGCCTGGTTCTTTGCCTTCTCGAAGTCTGGCGGCGGCCCGCATCGTAGAGAACCTATATCTATGCCGGCCTCTGCTTCTCAGCTAGTTCACGACTGCCCCAGAGGAACATGCTTGGGCTCGACATGAAGAAGAATAGGCGACTCCTTTCTCTCTCTCTCTCTGTTCTCTTGCTGGGTTTGCTTGGGTTACCGGCCTTGGCCCAGAAACAGGATGCCGATGGTGTCCACACGAGCAGCAATGCGCCGCGTGCAATCGATGCACCGAACATATCGCTGAGAGGACCTCCCAACCTGCCTCCAGATGCGTCACATAACTTGGATCCCTCCCTGGCAAGTTTCAGCATCGAAACGGCCTTTTTCGAAGCGTATGTTGGGAGTGTGTCTTCCCCAAACTTGCTCACTCGACACCTCCTGGACAACCTCAAGGAACGCACGGGGGTCCCTGCGGAAGTGAGAATCGGGGGTATCACTGCGGACTCAACCTATTGGAATGCTTCGCAGGACATCGGCTTGTTCAATTTCATCGACGACAAAGGTGCTCTCCACAACACAACCGTTGGGCCTGGGTTCTGGAAATCTATGAAGCTGCTGCCCGAAGGAACCAAGGTCACGCTGAACCTGGTGAGCACTCTTCTTCGACTTCCATCTCAAGCTATGGGAATGAATGGGGTCTCATGATCATTCTCCGCGTCATAGAATCTTGAGGACCTGGATTATCGCTTGGCCTTTGAAGTTGCAAAGTCAGCTGTCGAAGGAATGTCATCGGAGCAGTTGGTTGGCCTTGAAAGTGGGTAGTAGCACCCGTCTTCCTTCTCGCATTCTCAGTTCCATTTTTCGATATAGTTGGTAATGAGCCTGACCACTATCGTGGTTTCACACCTCGAAACTACTCTGAGATATGGGGGGTAAGCTTTTCATTCATCTTGCCATATAACCAGGACTTAAAAGCTTTTGAACCTTACATTTAGACTTGGGCAAAAAATATGACGTCGACCCTTGGTTTAAAGCGCCCCTTCTTCCAAGTCGCGGCTACGGTTGAGGATCCACTGTGGCCATATAATGTTGCAGGAGCTGCATCGCAATTGGGATGTGTTAGTGCACTGGCCGCTGGCGCAAACAGAGATGGTGTCGTCGCCAGTTGCAGCGAGCATAGCTACCAATACAGCGTATGTATTTTTACTGTTACTACCCCAATGTTTTCTCATCGCCCGAGTAGGTATGTGATCCTGTCCGAACGGCAGTAGCAACCCTGCCCAACCTCGTGCGTGTTCTCATTGTCATCATTCTCCCTTATTAACGGTGATAAGGTGAACCATACGCGTTTAGCAATGTGAGTCCATTGGGATGGCTTGTAGTGCCTTTGTTCTAACGCGGCCTTTCCAGGTTCCTTGACCTGTGGCAGCCTAGAGTCCGATCCATTCGCCAACAACTAGGATCGCATTCCTTCGTCAATGGAGAATATAATTCAGTATCTTGCTCCGGGAAAGATGGAGTGAGCAACACATTTGGCCAAGCACTGTGGCTAGTAAGTCACTTACACATCGTCCAACCAGCATCAGTGAACTCAAGTTATCCAAATATATCGTGTAGCTTGATACTACCCTTTACGCTGCCTCAATCAATATCTCAAGGTACGTTGGATTTGTGGCGTTCTATTGCTAAATTAGCGCGGGATGGTGACAGCTTGTAGAATGTACATCCATCAAGGGGGACCATTGGCCTTGCAAAGTCGCACCCAGTTGAACCACGGAGGTATGTCTTTTTTTAGCTAACACGGAAGGGGGTCACAGCTCACCACGCCCACTCCCAGGCCTCAGCTTTTACAACTTGTGGTACCCTGTACAAAATCTCAACGGACCAGTAAAAGTCTTTCCGTCATATTACGCCTACCTCTTCATCACAGAGGCTATCGGCAAATCGAAGTCCGTTCAAATAGCAAATTTGTATCCTGGAAGACAGTCAAACGGCTCAAGCATCACCACGGCCCTTGGAGATGTATCCGCTGGGCAGCTTGTGGCATACGGTTTGTGGGACAAGGGTGGACCACTCAAAGACGAATTCCCCTCGAAGCTCGCGTTGCTTAATTTGCAAATCTTCAACAAGACACAGGACATCGTTCGCCCTCGAGCATCCATCGACATTTCAGCCTTCATCAGGACCCCGGGTCAGCAGATCAGGATTCGTCGTCTGCAAGCTCCTGGTGCAGACGTGAAGGACGGAAGTGAGACGACCTGGGTGGGCCAGTCATATGCCTCGGGACTTGCTTCCGGGGATATTCGAGAAGAAATTTCGACGAATCCTTTGATAACGGTGCTGGCTTCGGAAGCAGCACTTGTCTCATTGATCCAGCCGTAGAGTCGGCGGAAATGATATTGCGGAAGGAATGGCATGATGGGGCTGGATATGTAACTATGGCCTGGAGCTTGAATCATGATCTTACATCTACTGTGGTTTTCGTGGTCATAGACCGAGGGAACATCTGACCGTGTATCGTAATCTGCTGAGCTGTGAGACGCGTCCCAAGTGGCACCGCGTCAACACGCGTTTCACGGAATGACCATCATTCAATGGCCTTTTTTTTCTTGACATGCTCTTTCCAACTTGGTGTACTTGGACATAAGGAGCCAATAGAACGACATAGGATGACGTTCTCCCGTGTTCAAAGTCAAAGTGCTCTGACCCCTGATCGATGATTTATGATATCGCGTCGCGTCCGGTTTGCAGTGGTTCATCAGGCTTCCGGCGTGATCGTGGCTTGCAGCAAGTTGAGTTGCCTCATCCACTTCGTTCTCCGTTGCACCCCCAGAGAGCACACTATGAAACAGGGTATTCAGTAATGTTTGTCCATCCAATGAGTTAACATGGCAATTCAGTTACCAGCTCAATGGTCAATCAGAAGAGAGCCAGGTCAACCGGCGGTTTAAACTGGATTGGACACGCCGCGGCGCGGCTCAGTCATCCAGCCGGCAAACAAGGTCAAACATCCCTGTTCACCGTCTGCAACGGCGACGAACACCCATTTCCCCCATATTCTCCAGCTCAGACATCGCAACGACGTGGTTAGGACGTTCTGCATGCTCAATGACGGGTCTAGCCTTTCCCACAGACGCTAACTTCAACCGCGAAGCGTCTTATGAGGATGGGACTCCAATTAGCAACGACGACGATATACCCATCGACCCTGCACTCACTGGCGCACTGGATCCTACGCTGATAGCAGAAAGCAAGGCTACTATGAAAATTGAACAGGTTCGTGCACTTTCTTCGAGGTTTATCTTGCTCGACCCTTGGAACGCGTCGCGTCGAGTCGGCAGACGGTCAAGTTTACTGACAGCAACTTCCAACAGCCACACCAGCAGATCCCTCAACACGACCCCTACATTCCACAACACTTCCCAGATGGCTCAGAAATCGACAAAGTTCGACAGTATTCACAAGGGCCTCAGGGTGATCCATTTGCACCACAGGTGCCCGTCCCATTCTTTCCGTTCGAACCATTTCCAGCCGAACCACCTCAACCGGCCAAGCAGAAGAAGAAGCGAAGGGCTAAGAGGGAGGAAGAATGCGGGTTCTGCCCTGGAACAGATCATAGGAACAAGTACGGGCAGCCAGAGAAAATGGCGTCGTGCCATGAATGTGGTCGGAGCGGTATGTCTTGTCTCCCATATACCCCGCGTTTACAGCGCCTAATCGCCTATTTATGAGCTGTAGGCCATCCAAGCTGTATGGAACTTGCCAGTATGGGTGACATTATCCGGAGTTACGATTGGCTCTGCATCGAATGCAAAAAATGCGAGCTGTGTGAACAGAAAGGCGACGATGTAGGTGCCCATGCCAGATATGACGCTACGTATATGCTGAACATAGTTTTCAGGCCCGTATTCTATTTTGTGACCGATGTGATCGAGGTGCGCCTTTACCCATGCTGAGTTAATTTCGTCCACTCACCAACTTCGCCTGGCAGGATGGCATATGGACTGTCTGGTCCCACCAATGACTGACGCTCCCAAGGGAACATGGGCGTGTCCGAGGTGCCAACCGTACGGCCAAGGGCAACCAAACGGCATGGAGCTGGACCCCGTTTATCAAGGAGGACAGTTCGAAATGCAAGTCGAGAACTCGGCGGAAGCCCCTCGCGAAGCCTCCGTTGCCTCCACTTCTCAGTCAGTACTTGGACCTCCACCCCAAGCACCAATACAACCCCGGAAAGGTCGCCGAGGCAGGCCGCCCAAGCCAAAGCCCGTCCCCGTTGTAGAGGTGGAGGATGACGGAGACGCGATGGAGGTGGAAGAAGCAACACCTGCCGTTTTGAAAAGCGCAACCCGAACCAGATCAGTTAAACGCTCAAGAGCCGCCCGTGAAATACGGGAGGAATCATCTGAAGATGATGATGAACCTGCGGCATCCTCACCTATTCGGTCTCGGCGTAAGAAGCCGAAAGAGCCGTCTCCCGTTCCCCTACCTCGAGTTCGACTTCGTCTACCAGTCCAAATGAAGGGCAAGGGCAAAGAGCGGGAAGAAGAGGAAACCAGTCACAGCATATTCGATGATATCCTCTGTGAAGCCGACCGCGATTTCTCGAAAACCCAGATTACTCGAATGGACAAGATGCTTTTCGACCGCAGTCGTCAAATAGCTGAGGTATTTATAGCCACTCTAAACACTCTTTGCAAGTATTAATGAAGTATCTAGGAAAAGCTTCGACCGCCACCTCCGCCGACTACCGCGCATTCAACTGCCTCGGAGTCGTTTGATTTATCCACTCCAGGACCTTCTCGTCCCACCCGTTCAGCAGCACTCCATCTTTCGACCACGGTGCCCGCCACCCCCAGCGGGCTTTCAACGTCGCCGGGACCCTCCACACCTGGTGCCCCTCTCAGACAAGTTGACCCCAACGTCCTTCGAATACATACCATTCGCTTCGGCGAGTACGACATCAAGACGTGGTATGATGCCCCCTTTCCGGAGGAGTACTCTGCAATACCAGACGGTCGACTTTGGATATGTGAATTCTGCCTCAAGTACATGAAGAGCCGATTCGGTGCTCTGCGACACCGGGTAAGTGTATACTTGGCTGAAACACCCTCACTATGTTGTTCTGACATTGATTGAATTAGGTCAAATGTAAAGCTCGACATCCCCCAGGCGATGAGATTTATCGCGACGGTGTCGTCTCAATATTCGAGGTCGACGGCCGGCGAAACAAGGTGGGTGACTTTTACTTCGCTCTCAAGCGCGCGTCTAGCTGACACTGGTGCTGCAGATTTATTGCCAGAATCTGTGCCTTCTATCCAAGATGTTTTTGGACCACAAATCGCTATTCTACGATGTCGAGCCCTTTCTTTTCTATGTAATCACCGAACTGGACGATGTTGGGCACCGTTTTGTTGGTTATTTCAGTAAAGAGAAGCGGAGTCCAAAAGACTACAATGTCAGTTGTATAATGACTCTACCTGTGCGGCAACGGAAGGGATGGGGAAATTTGTTGATAGACTTCAGTGCGTCTAAATCCTATCATATCATGAGGCATTCAAATGACGTCGTTGCTTTCGCAGGCTACCTGTTGTCGAAGAAGGAACGGAGGCCGGGTTCTCCGGAAAAACCGCTTTCTGCGCTGGGCGCCATTGGATACAGGAAATACTGGACACTGGCTGTGATGCGGTATTTGCAGCATGCCCCGGATAACGTTCGTTTGGAAGGTATGTGTGATCGGCTGTGATTTCGATCCATCCATTAACAACACATGTCAGATATCAGCCTCGCAACATCAATGACGCTGGAAGATATTTGTCAAACGCTAACAGAGCAGAACATGCTCTATGTAAGCGAGTCAGGGCCAGCGATCATACGACCGTCTCCAGGCCAGGCTATCAAGTATCCCAAGGGCCGGAAGAATGGTGTGGCTAGACGGCAGTTGCAGCGTATGCAGACGCAGGATTCAGATTCGGCAAAGGGTCCATTTGTCGCTCCCAAACATTATGAGATCCACTTTGATCGGCAAAAGGTGGTCGCATATGTGAAGGATTGGGAGGGCAAAGGCTACCTGAAGCTCAAGCCTGAAAAGCTGCAATGGACGCCGTATTTGTTGTCCAGAACGAGCAAGGAGACTGGGCTGACGGAGGAGACACCCGCCATGGCGACGAACTTGGAATCCTCCTCGGCTTCATCATCGACAGGCCAGCAAGTAGTGTCGCCGAGTGGTACAGCCGTATCATCCGTGAGCATTGCTCTTGACCTGTTCAGCAGATCGGAGGAGGAAGACGAGGCAGCCGACGAACTTCCAACACCCAGGTTGACAAGGTCTGGTGCGCGCTCGCCCAAGAAGCCGGGGAAACGACCGAGTCCAGAAAGTGCCACGGAGGAGGTAGAGATTGCTACTCCGTCCGCTGCTCCGCGACGGCGAGGGAGAGGCAACCAATTGGCGCTGCTCTCGGCAAACGGCAACATTTCTCCGGAAAGCGAGCGCACTCCGAAGAAGGGTCGTCCAAGACGAACATCCATACGGGTGGATGACGGGGATGAGGCGGATATGGAGCAGCAGCGGCTCCTGCGCTCTGTTCGGGGCAAGACGAGACAGCGGGACTCGCCACGGAAGACCTCGGGACGCAAGCGAAGACGGGTGACATCTCCAGAAGCCGAGGAAGCGGAGGAGCAGGAGGAGAGCCACGAAGAGCAGACAGCACCGAACGGGGTGCCCGTTAACGGACAGACAGAGCCTTCAGAAGCTGCCACGTCCGAGGTGTCAGGAGTCAACGGCATTGCTGATGGGGATCAGGGCTCAGAACCAGCAGCAGAGGAGGCAGACGGCGGAGGTGAGGCAGCAGACGTCCCTTGTCCGGAGCCCGAGAACGAGTGCGTGAGCGTGGAGGGAGTGCCCCTGCATGTGGAGAGCGACCTGCGGTCGACGCTGGAGGTGTTTGCAGAGGACGACATGCACGACGAGGATGCGGACGGGGAATACGAGGAGGACGCCGATGCAGAAGGAGAGAGTGATCCCGACTGCTAGAAACCGTATTTGTACATAAGGGGAATGACAAACAAGTTACATAATGGATACGAGCCGTTGCGAACCAAATTTGAGTGGGTCGCTCTCTGGTTTCCAATTTGCTCGATTTCGCTGGCTCAGTTGGCGATGGACTCGCAAAAGTGTGTTTTCCAGTTTTTGTACAGCCTTCCGTCTCGTCCTCAAATATGCCTCCCCGTCGTTCCTCCACAGCGACGGCCCCATGCAGTACCCCCACATGCCCAGGGACCAGAACCTCGACAGCAATGGCTCGGTACGACCCTGCTCGTTCAGCTCGCCTACACCCAGTTTGAGCTTTCCTAGACCCCTTTTCAGACGCACCAGAGCCTCGGGCAGGCGCTTGGCGGCCACCTCGCCCCGCCGCCCCCACAGTACGCTCGCAGCGGCCCAGATGCATATCGCCACCCCTCGACGTCCCCACCGACGCTGAACCAGCCCCATGCAGGGCCGTCGGGCCATCAGGGCATCACCTTCGCTGTTCCGAGCGACCAGACGTCACCAGCCCTCAAGCGCAAGCAGATGGACCAGCAGATGAACGCTAACGGGCAACTCATGAAGCGACGCAAGGATGTCGACGACGACGGCTTCGACGATAGCGGTGGCCAGGGTGCGAAGCACTGGACCGACGAAGAAAAGACCAAGCTGTTTCGGTGGTTGATGGGCCCCAACAGCGACGACCACTGGAATGCCCTACGCGCAACCAAAAATTCCTGTCTGCGTGATGTACTGCCTTTTCTTCACCAAGAGTTTTCCGTCCCGTCTAACACGCGTTTAGTGCGCCGAGAAGGTCTTCGACANGAAAAAAGTCCTATCAAGCGCTCAAAGGGTGTTATGAACGTAACTTCAACCTTTTCAAGCAAATTTACGCCATGGAAGCCCACCATGGGTATATTGGTCCTCTCAACCCTTCGCAGTCCTCAGAAGCGGATCGTCTGCGAGAGTATGAACGGCGGCTAGGTAATGCTCGCAAAGCTAACTGCGACATCGGGAATATCACCTCACGGACTGTCGAACATTGGTTCAACCGAGGGTGGTATGAGCTCTTCTTCCGAAGGTAGCAATCTTATCCCCTGTGTGTTTATTGTGATTCTCATCAGGTTATTTTTGCCAGGTGGCACGGAGACCCAGCGACGACACGTCCAGTGCAAACTCGTAGCTCTGGAGGTGGCACCTCCGCTCCACAGGGGGGAGACGACCACGACGACGACGATCAGATCGACTTTGCCAATTCTGACCCCACGATGCTTGTGAATGGTATTAATGGAATGTCACACGACCGAACAGCGCACCAAGTCAATTTCATAAACCCGCAAAATTTGGGTCGGGACGTGAATCAGATGCCACCTACGCCTCAAACTGCCACTGGAGGAGCAGTCCCGACGATGAACCCACCTTCGATGCAGCATACGCCGTCTGGGGGTGTTGCAAGTGCTAACCAACATCATCCTCATGGAGGTGCTTCGGCCGCGGGCTTAGGCGTGGGTTCTACTCCTGGGGAAGCGCCACCCCCTCTCATTCCTGTACCTTTCCCTCCCCAGGCCGTAAGCGCATTTATGCAGTATATGCAATCCCAGACGCAAATGAACAAGATGAAGATGGAATATATGCGACGGCGAGAGGAACGAGAAGATAAGGAGCATCGGACGAGATTAGAAGCCAGCAAAGTGCAGCTCGAAAAAGAGAAGCAGGAGCTCGAAGAAAAAAGGAACGGTGTTCTTATGAAGCAAAAATCGGAAAAAGCTGTCGTACGTGCATTTTTACTCCATTGTTTCCTTACTCTTACTCACTTTCGCTGTAGGAGCTACTTGGTCGTCCAGAAATCGACCAGACAGTGAAAGCGGCTGCTGCCGAGTACCTTCGCAAGATTTTCGACGAATAGTCTGCATGACTCTGCACGCTCTTGTTATGACTTTATGCTCGCGATGACCGTCACCACCTTCCCCTTTGCTTTCCATCCCCTTGCACATTCGGACCTGGACTTTGTATATATATCTATCTATCATGCATTGCTTTCCCGTACCCGTACTAGATACCCTTCCTATCCCTTGTCCTAACCTGAAAATGTACTCTAGACTATTTTGCAGATATCACTCTTGACTAACGTTAACGGTATCCTGGTTAGCTGCCAATTTGATATCCTCCAATCCGATGGATGATCGTTCGCACATCCCTCGGAAGATACCATTCGATTGGTTGTACAGGTTTTCGGGAGTGTCAAATTCCTGCATATGACGAGCGTTGAGTGAGAATGACGACTTTGCTGTAGAACGAGGAGCCACTCACAGCAATTTGGCCTGCATCAAGGACACAGATGCGGTCATATGCGATGATTGTTCGAAGGCGGTCTAGCCCAGGGGGAAAAAAAACTGATTAGTCTTCCTAAATCTTATCGTTTGCTTCTCACCACTCACGGGCTATGCAGAGAATCGTTTTGTCACTAAACTCGCGTGCGATGGTATCCTGAATGTTGCGATCCGTCTCGTAGTCAACAGATGCTAGTCGGGAGAACCCCTGTGAGATGCGCTGATTGACTGCAATCATCGTGGAGATATCCTTACCAGTGGCTTCGTCCAGAATGATGATCTTGGCGTTTTTGACCAACGCCCGAGCAAGTGATACCAAGGATCGCTATAACAAGCAAGATTTCCAGGAAAGGAACTGTCAGACATACTATGCGCTTCGGCTAATTTGGACAGGGGAACGGTACCTGGCCAATGGATAAATTGCCCCCTTCATCTTCGATCACCGAATCTAGAGTGAACCGGTTCACAGGGGTGTGCGCTCCACTTGGTGAGTCGTCCTCAAGCTGAGTCGGAAGCGCGGCGTGTTGAGGCGAATTGTCAGTAAGGTAGGATCGCTTGAGAGCGTCCCAGAGAGTCGCATCATCATGCTGGTTGAACGGGTCTAGATTACTCCTAAGGGTCCCGGAGACTGTAGAAGGTGTTAGTGATCTAATTGATAAGGAAATCCTCCTAGGCACGGTACTGACATAAAAGCTATGTAGAGAGAAAGAGTTTAGATCACGGAGTAGCACAAGATTGCTATTCGGAGGTACTCACAGGATCCTGAGGTATGATAGCCAAATTACTCCGCAGATCAGTCAGCCCAATCTCGGAGACGTCAACATCGTCAATGAGAATTGAGCCGGAAGACAGTTCGACAAGTCGATAGAGAGCTGAATGAAATGAAATCACTATAAGTCGCGGGGTTGACGACATTTGAACCCGAACACACCTGTCATGATGGAGCTTTTACCTGCTCCTGTCCTGTTTACGGGGCGAGTTAATCAGTCAGTCGAGTTGAAGGATTGATCAGGGGTATGATTGACCTGCCAACAATGCCAATCTTTTCACCAGCTTTGACATTCATCGATATGCCCTTGAGAACTGGAGGAAGACCAGGCCTGTAACTCAGGAAAATGTTCCGGAGCTCAACACGCCCTTGATCAGGCCAGGAAGACGGTGGCTTCTTCTCTGGAATTTCGTGTCTTGCTTCTTGCTCGATGCCTTTGGCGTAGTAATCCATACGTTCCACGGAGTTCATGTTGTTCTCAACTTCAGCCGTTTGGCGGATTAGCCACCCGAAGCTATGAAGATATCAGAAAAATCAAGGCACTTTCTGATGACGGAGATGCTTACGCTTGTTGCACACTGAGAATATATGACAGCACGAGACCTGTCTCAGCAGGTGAGATCGTAAATCGGGTTCCCACTGCAAGCATTGCCACTATGAAAGTCAGCATCGCTCCCAGAACATCGAGTCTGATTCCAAGCCAGCGCTTTTTTTTTTTTTTTTGCGTTAGAACAAGTCTGATGGTGGTACTGCCTGGTTCGTCTTACCTGATTCGTGACAGTGAGCCAGTAGGCACGGTTCTCAACATCAATCCTTCGTTCGTTGTCGAGTCTAAAGCGGTCGGTTTCTTTGTAGGCTCGGATCGTTGTCAAGCCAGACAGAGATTCGGAGAAATGGGAGTAGAGAGAAGACCGCAGCACCGAGTCCAGCCGCTGTATAGCAACGATCAGGAATTGTCGTTATACGTCGAGACCACATCAAGACATACCTTGAGTTCACGAGCACTTGCCCGATAGAAAGCAGCAGCCCAGACATATAGAAGCGCGATAGCAGCCACCCCGATTAAGAACCAGGGAAGGACGATGGAAATCAAAATGATCGCTCCAAGGATGGCGGAAAGGGTGCTCGTAAACATTCGCAACGCATCACCGAGCAGATTGTCAATGGTATCGATATCTAAATACTTAGAAGTAAGTTTGTGAAGCATAATATTCTGGGGAGGAACGCACCTTTTGAGAATCGATTCATGATGCGTCCAAGTGGCTGCAGGAGATTTCAATTAAAGTGGGCGAAAAACGCAGGGCTCCCAAAAACTCACTGTCGTTTCAAAGAAAGACATTGGGGCATGCATCACTCTTTTGATGGATCCCTATGCACAATATACTCAGTCAAAGAGCTTGAGCTTGACACAGTTCGAATGCCTACCTTGTGCAGACGCTGAGAAGCGAAGTACGTGAGCAAGGCAAATGCAGCTCCCATGATGAAGGCAGCCACCGCCTGCCCGACACCTAGTCCTGCGTAAATTCCCATCTAAAGGCCTGTAAGTTCAGAGAGAAGAGCTAGATGGAAGGAAACTCACGTAAAATCCTTGCGACTGGTTCCATGTCCTGTTACAGCGCCTTAGACCCACCAACAAAACCGATATATCACGAAACGCACCTTTCTTGCCACCACACCAACCAATATGAGCTCAAAACAGTCGTCCCTTGCATAAGAACAAGGGATAGGATGAGCAGAGGTACGACAATCTCGCCACGTCCTGCGTTAATATAGGACCTGTAAACGCCCCACTCGATAGCACCAGTATTGCGCTCCTCCTCTTGCATTAGCGCAGGACCCGCTTTACCACCGACTCTCTTCACCACTCCACTTTTCTCGCCTTTGCCTGGCTTATCCTCCCCAGCTTCTTCGATTGCCTCTTCTTCCGTTTCATCCTTTTTCTCATCCTGGTGCTCCTGGGTGCCAAACTCGTGGAAAAACTTCGCGAAGGCCTGTCCTTTCGTCATAAGTTCAGCATACGTTCCCTGCTCGACAATTCGGCCATCAGCCACGGCATAGATATAGTCTACTTGGGGAAGGAAGTGGAGGGTATGGGTGACCAAGATACGAGTTTTCCCCGAGAGAGCGTCCTGTAACACGTTCTGAAAGACGGCCTTCCCGACGTGTGCATCGAGGGCTGACAAAGGGTCCTACAAGAAATGCTCGAATGTCAAAAACACAAGGTGAAACAAAGCTGTTGACAGTGCACTTGAACGTACGTCAAAAATTTGGATGTCAGTGTCACTGTAAATAGCTCGGCAGATGTTCAGCCGCTGCTTTTGACCTCCGGAAAGCGAGATGCCCTGGATACGATATCAGCAATCAAATATGCGAAGACGAAGGGGCGGGACTAATACCTTTTCACCGACTTCTGTTAGATCGCCGTTCGGCAGCATGTCCAGATCCGGCTGAAGGCAAGAGTCTTGAACAGCTTTCCAATAACGCTCCTCCTCGAACGGTCGGCCAAAACAGATATTCTCCCGAATAGTAGCATTCTAGAAGAGAACACACCACCATTAGAATTGTCATCGTCTGAGCGGTCAGTTGAAAACAAACCTGTATCCAAGCGCTCTGTGCACAATATCCAACGCTTCCACCGAAAGTGATTGTACCACCCATCTTCCTCATCTCTCCAATGATACCTTGAAGCAAACTAGTTTTGCCTGACCCAACAGGACCAACGATTGCAACAAGCTTCCCTCTTGGAATGGCCATATCGATGTTCTGCACCTTGAAGATACGATCTTCAGTCGCCTTTGCATCGGTATCTCCACCTTCACCCGCTGCTGAAGGACCGGGAAGCGGTTTAGGCTTCTTACTGCGGGCACTCTTCTTTTTTTTCTTCGAGTCCTCTTCCTCCGGTGGGGGGGCATCCCACGTAAACGATGCGCCTTTGACTTCAATTGCCACTTCGAGATCGGGGTCGACGGTGTGGGTATCGTCCAACAGCTCCGCCTCGAACACGCCGTATAATCGGGAGATGGCATTCGCGGCGTCGGCAATCGAGCTTAGCGATACAGCTAGTATCGACGTTAGAGTTGTAGGCTTCTGAGGTGACGGAAAACATACGCAAGAACATCAACGGTAGACGCAGTAGATTGAATAGAGTGAGAGAGGTGAAGATAACGGACGGTTCAAGTTCATGACCAGTTGCTGAATAGGTGACGAAAGCAATGACAGATGCAAGAGCAGGTAAACTCATTGCGACGGCGATCATGGCAGCCCGGACGAGCAAGATGGTGCGAATATATCTACAAATTTTATGAGCAACACGATGGACAGGGATGTTTTGAGAATCTTACCCCATTTCACGTTTCCTGTAGCCTTCAATGCGCTCCAAGAACGGCGTCTCCCATGCAAAATACTTGATCACTTTCATGCCACCTAACAGTTCTTGGAGCAACTTTGCGCGCTTGTCCGTCCACTCCATACTACTCTCTCGATACTTGAACAAATGCGCCATGACTCGAGTTTGTATGGGAGTGAGGACCACGAATATGGCAAAGCCGGCCAGCGCAGAGGGGCCAAGTTGCACGATTAACAGCGCAAGGCAGATACCCAGCTGAATCGGAGCGGTCCAAGCCTGTTGGAGAGTGAGTAGACGGTCTACAGGGGAAGGTGCGGGACGCACCATATGGAAGAATCCAGCGCAGAAATCGATTCTTGAGACATCGGTTGATATATGATTGACCAGTTTACCATTCGTTAGTGTTGAACGAGCCCGCGAAGTAAGCTTCAAGGACCGGGTATAAATGGCAGTTATCAAGCCCCCACGGAGTAGCACTCCGGTGGATGCACTGCGATAGAAGAAGTGGTGGATACCAAGAGAAGCGATAACTTGAAGAGCGAGGAGACAGATCGCAAGGCCTACGCCCTCGCCAACAGACGGAACAGGGCCACCGGTGCGACGTCCTCCATAAGATTCACTCGCGAATGTGATGAGTGCCTGGAGAGGATGTTAAGCTGAAAAGTCGCGTCGAAAAGCTTTAAAAACCTTACCCTGACCACGAGAGGACTGGTCGTCTGCGCGACGTCGGAAATGATTTTCAGCAGGGCAGATGTCCAAAACCACCATTTGACACTATCATTCATCGCCCAAAGAAGGCTAGCCTTCTTCTTGCCGTCAACTTCCCTCCATTTCTTCTCCTTAGCCTCGACACTCCCTGGAGTGAGCGTCCACCATAGTTTGCGCAAACCAGGCTTAATCTCGCCACTGGCTAGTCTTCTGTTGAATTCAGCTGCTTCTACGGTCCGTCTGTCGAAGGACGCGTTTATCCGTTCAGCAATCACGGCTGAGCTACGGTCGTCCTGGAGCCTCCATAGATCAGGAGCTTCCAAGGGACGTGCATAACCCAAAGCGAGCAAGGGGGTAACCCATTCGAATGTAACGAGACTCAGCCAATTTGCATTGACTTCGGGGATTAGTTCGGACTCCTCAACAGAGGCTTTGGGAGGCGGTGGCGGCTTGGTCGACGTGAAAGGCACCCGAGTATACCTGCGGATATGAGCTTCCCCAAGAACCATAGCCGTACCGAAATGACGTACCAAGGTCGTATTTTGAACGAGCTTGTTGGATGCCCGTCTGGCGTTACCTTTTGAAGGTCGCTGAGGGAGCTTTCACTGCTTGACTTTTTCTCTGACATGGTGGTGTGAGAGAAAGGCCCTCAGCGCTTTTAAGGACATATCCGAGGATTGAGGCACTTGTGGATGTAATACAGATCCATGGGTATGTCGAAGCCGGGGAGTTAGCCGTGCCATATGTCATCCAAAACTGTCAAGTGGCGCATGACAAATACAGTCTCACGGTCCTCGGCTATCACTCTGCCGTGCTATTAATAACGGCCGAATCTACAGACGTTGGGTTATTGGTGCAAGGATGAAGAGAAAGTCGGGGTTTGGCTGGCTTCAAGCTGGCCTTGGGCATTGACTCGAGCATTACTGGTATTTCTGACAGAAACGCGGGTGTACAGCAGCTACTCTAGAAATCGTGGCGTAATCGACTCGACCCCATGACCGAGGGACAGTGGAAATTTAGCGAGAGGTATGTAACCGGAGCATGCGGCCGGTACCTGGAGCAGCTCGAGACTGTGAATATGCATACTCATAATCATAATCATAATCATATACTGCGCAGAGTATACCAGCATTAGTAAGACAGGGAGCAGAATCTCTGCCAAGCTAAACCAGGAGGAGGGAGTGCGCTGACCCCGCCGGAATGGCTTTCCGAAAAGGAAATGTATTGGCTCCGGCCCGTCGTGCTTCGTGATCCCTTCACGGTCAAGGGGCTGCACGGTCAACTCCGTCTTTCATCCTAGTCCCAGAGGTGTACGTGCACTTCAGCCCCCTTTAGGCATGGAGAGCAAGGGTACCGGCGCCACAGAACAACCACATCTGGTGTCACTCGTTCTCCAGTCCAAGAAGGCCCTCCAGCATGGTGAACAGCTGTGTTCACGAGCCCAGTCCCAATACAACGCGTCGGCCCAGGAAACCATCGAGGTTCTAGCACTCGATGCCAAGGTTCGGTGGGTTGCGGAAGCCATCGTAGAGCAATTGAAGGTCAGCTTCCACTGTCGCCATGCTCCGATGAATGAGAGGGACCATGTGTGCTGACGCTCGGAATGCAGTTAGCAGCAAGCGTGGCCAAATGCATCGAGGAGAAACGCGCTGCTCTCACCAAACAGGTCAAGGTGCGTGTACCTTCAGTTGGGGAACTTGGATACTTCTAACCTCCTGACAGTCATGGGATACTTCAAGAACGAAGTATACAAACTCATTAGAGTCCGTCCTCGAGTCGCTGGGAGGCCAGGTCGTACCCCAAGATTTCCATGAGACATCCGCAGACTCCTCCCTGTTCGGAAGCCAGCACTCGGACGACGAAGAGGATGCAATTATGGGCCTTCCTAGTCAACGAAAGTACAGCAATGGTGGCGTTGTATCACCTTCGTCCTCTCCATCCTCAACCCTCCGCCGACCAGGTTCTATCGTTCAGGACAAAGGCAAGGGGAAAGGGAAGAGCAACAGTGCCGAAGAACGTAAGAAGAGGGCCAAGGCTGATAGGTCAAGGTGGAAAACCTTGCGAGACTTCGTCGACGACCGCGCCATCGAAGATATCCTGGAAACCGTAGAGAATGATAGGAATACCCTTGAAGTACGTCTTTCCTCACCAGCTATATCACCTCCACCTCCCTCACACCCTTCGTCACTGTGTACAGGATATCCTCAATAAGACTGCAGACTACCCCTCTTCCCTCAGAAACACAATAACCTCCCTTCGTGAATCACTGCCGGTCCCACCGCAGGTTCCTATCCTGACACAGATGCAGGACATTTTGATAGCGGAGGACGCAGTCATCGCTTCCATGGCAGAGAAATTGGAGAGCTTAACGGGTCATTACGACGGAATGGCTGCTGCACTGAAGGATAGCGAGGCCGGTGAAGTGTTCGCCGACGAGGACCTCGAAAGTATGTCCTGCAATTGTTCTACCTCATATAGCCTTATTTACGAATTACTCGCAGACATGAACCGCGATACCGAGGAGCTCCCCGTCATCATGAGCGAGTTGGACGAGAATGGGGGCGAAATTGAAGATTACTTGTAGGTTTCGTCTCAACTCCAAGGTACCGAGACAAGGCTAAAAACTTTTGTACGACCAGCCAACGGCTTGCAGCTTCCCACAGGACGGCTCAAAATGACTTGGATCATCTATCCCGCGTTTTGAACGATTTGGACGAGCTGGGAGACATCATGGATGAAATGCTCGCGACTCAAGACTCAGTAGAGGTGTGTCCCTCAGGCTCTTTCTATCATCAGGCAGTAACAATGACAACGGGTTTTTAGTTCCAATGCGAAGAATCCTTGACTTCCCTGCAACAGCACCTCGAGACTCTCGACCACCTCCACGAACGCTACGTTCTCTACCAGACAGCTTTCAATAAACTGGTCTTGGAAGTCGCTCGTCGGCGACAGTACAAAGAAGCTGCTGAGAGCATCGTTAATGGCATGATGTCGCAGCTCGAAATCATGGCTGAAGGTGCGTTTCCATGATCCACCCCCTCGTTTTCCGCCATACTCAACTTTGCAACGCGCAGAGGAGAGCCAAGTCAGGAAGCACTTCAACGCAGAATACGGTGGACATCTTCCTGAAGACATATGCTTGTGCATCGGGAACGAACCGACGAGGTGGGAGGTCTTACCGTGGCCGGGGGATACACGCGAAACTCTGCCTGAAATAGCACCAGACCTCATCGTTGAGGTTAGTCTGCTGCTTTGCTTGCACTCCCCGATATCTAGCCACTAATGTGAATGTTCTTTTGTTTGCTTCAGGCTAGAGAACGGATTGGAGGCAATCCTGATATTGCGGTTGGGCCTGAGAGCCTATAGTCTGCCTTTGGGGGACTTTTGACTTTGATTTCCAAATCTCTCTGGGTATCTATTACACGAGGTCTGAAATCTAGAGCGAGGTCCAGTTGGTCGTGTGTATTTCTTCTTATTACCTGGATCCATGTTATATATATATAGATCGAATGTTATTACTCCACTTCAGGAATACGGCGCCCTCGACCTTCTGCAAGGCCAGAATTACAGCTGTTCCTCCACCATCTTAGGATATTTCTGCCCAGGCTTGCAGATGAATGTTGGTCGAAATCAACAAGCACAGGAGTCTCGAGTATACGTACTAGATTGCCTTGTCTATCAGAACAGATTTCCTTGTCCAGGTCTATGACAAATATATACATGGGCGTAGCTAGACAGCAGAGTGGATGATAGAACAATTAGATATATATACGCAGCGAGATTACGGATGAGGGTGAGTACAATAGGAAAGCAATAGAAGTTGGGTGGTGTTGCTCGAAAAGAATGGAGTTAGTCAGCTAGTCTATTGTGGGCGGCACTCTGGCTCGTCCTCGTCATCATCATCATCGTCTTCCCAATCGGACTCGTCACCGAATCCATGGTCAAGGAAAGTGGACCGTAGTTCTGCCATGTCGGACTCTTCGTAGTCGACTTCGTCCACGATTTCGGGGAGGGGTTCGAGATCTTTCTTTTTGGGAGGGAGTAGGGATTCCAAAGCCTGTAAAACGCAGAACGGATTAGTTACAAATGGATGGATGGATGGCTTGGTGAAAGGTCAATACCTTGAGGTCGACGCTCTTCAGCCATTGCTCATCTGGCATTTCGAGGTCCAGGATGACATACAAGTCGCCCTTCTGGTCAGGCCGCTTGTAGATAGGCATACCTTCACCTTTCAGGACGATGGTCTCTTGGGGTTTGATGGCCTTCCCTGGGGGGCTTGACACCTTGATTCCTCGACCGTCCAGATGCTTGAGCAAGATGCGGGAAAATCCAAGAAGGGCTTCGGAGAGGGTAATTGTAACATGGGTTATCAAGTCGTTCTCCATTCGCTCGAAGGACTCGTGTTTCTGCGCCTTTACGACGAAGGTCACGTCTCCAGGTGGAACACCAGGCTGAAGGCCAAAGTAAGCAATGAATTCAAGGGGGAGGCATACTTCCACTTACATGCTCATCCCCGGCTCCAGTCAAGACGATTCGATGGCGATCGGGTACACCCTTTTCGATACGAATCTCTTGACGAGTCTTTTCTTTGACGACTTTTGCACCCTTGCATTTTTTACACCTGGGAACAAGTTAATAAAAAAATAGCCGAATGAAGGGATGAATTTTCGATACCGACTTCTCCTTCTCCTTCAAACGTTCGCCGGCACCCTTGCAGTCTCGGCACTGAGCGCGACTGACATACATCCTGTTGTGGCTGCCATCGCTTTGCGTAACGTTAGTCCAGCCCTTCCCGTCACAAGTGGAGCATTGCTTGGGTTTTGCGTTACCACGGGCACCTGAGCTGTTAAACGAAAGCAAGTCAGAGCCAGCACGATGATGACAAAAAAGATACTCACCCCTTGCAGGTGCTGCAGATGGCTTCCTTTTCCATATTCATTTTGACAGTCTTGCCGTTGTAGATATCTTCTAGGGTTGCTTCGTAGGGTATCATAGTATCCTCACCCTTGCGAGGTCTGCCTGGGCCGAAATCGAAGCCAAACATCCCGGGGTGGGCGAAGAATTGGGCAAAAATATCGTTTGGGTCCTGTCCTCCCATTCCGGGTCCCTTTGTCAACCCATCCATCCCATAGCGATCGTATATCTCTCGAGCATCAGGGTCATTTAGAATTTCGTAGCTGCGTCAAGGAAAAAAAGGGAAGGTTTAGGACGAAAATATGAAGCACAATGGGTCAACATACGCCGCAGCCATCTCTTGGAATTTTTGACCAGCATCAGGATCGTTGATGTTTTTGTCCTGTGAAAGAACCGGCGGGTCAGAGGTGCGGTGAGCTCGAGGACCAGAGAGGGTGTACCGACAGGGTGGTGTTCCTTGGCCTAAAGGAGGTCAATCGAGGTGAATAAACTCAGGGCTGTGGTAAGAACCTTTTTCTTATACGCCTTCTTGATATCGTCTATGAGTTGATTTAGTTCAAACCTCGACACGAGTATACCACGAGACGAACCTTGGCTCGCGTCCGGAGAGACACCCAAAAGTTCGTAAAGGTCGGTTTCGATGGCCACTGGGAATGCAATGGGTCAGATATCAGGTATGAAGAGGGCCCATACTGACTGGTTGTCTATATTGAAGGACGACTTTGGTCGAGAGCCAGCTCTTTGCTTCGTGCTGTCGTCCAGTAGCGTCGTGCCCAAAAGCGGGTTTGCTATGCTATTCTTGGTGCAGTGACCCGGCTTACCTAATTTTTCCCACAGCTCTCAGAAAACCTGAACCAATTTTCGACAATTCTCTTGTTCCATCCCTGTCGCGTTCAAGGTGTGTTGATTTCCAGCTTTCACTCAGCATGATGCTTTATTCTATCTTATCTACATTGGCGGAACGTCTATACGACGACCATGTCGAAACTTTTTGAACTGACTTTTCTCTGGCATCCGACTGTGGCGCAGTTGCTGACCACCTTAAATTTTGCAGGCTTATCCACGTTGACTCGACGACAAGCGCGAGCATTTTTAGGGTGGTCCCCACACTTGACTTGTAGCCTGCCCTTACGTGTATCTCAGCATAACAATGAACTTTTATTTCGAGGCGAGCCAAATCCTGGATCGCCTCGACGCCAAACAAGGTTCGATAAAAGGCCTGATTGCGACACTTCCCGAGAAAAGTAGGAAACGGTCTGCTGCGCTGATCATCGAGACCCTGAAATGTGAGATTTTCTCTGCGCATCATACCGCCGAACATGAGCCCACAGTCATGAATCTATAGACAAGCCGGTCCTGCTAGATGTGATAAAGGCATCCGGTCTCATGAAGCAGGAGCGAAAGCTGACCTCGTTAAACCTTGCCCTTGTCCTTGTGCATGACTTGCTCCTTGCAAAAGGAATACAATCTGGTGACGGACCTATCAAACAAGCTATCTTGCGCCATAAAACCCGGCTGCACGGAGAGTTCCAGAAACTCAAGATTAAACGGGGAGTTGCATCGACATCGGATTTAGCTCAGTCCGCAGACGAGCGATCAGGTAGAGCGATCCGGGCGCCTCTGTGACATTGAACTGACACTCACTCCGTCACAGTTGCAATTCCGCGATACGTTCGCGTCAATACGGCGTTATGGACCACCGAGCAGGCTATCGAATATTTTGGCTCTCTCGGATTCACATTGTTTACAGACCCCGTTTCTCCCAGGTAATTTCCGATTGCCCTATCTGTTCTCCTTACCTTCACCTCACCTTCTCCTCATTTTTTGCTAAATCTAGTGCGCAAGGCAAAGAATTTTCTAAAGACATTCACGTACCAAATCTGCTCGTCTTCCCATCCCAAACCTCATTCGCGGACGACTACGCCTATCAAAATGGCAAGCTAATTCTACAAGATAAAGCGTCGTGTTTTCCTGCGGTGGTGCTTGCTCCACCTGCATCCGACGATGCGGCGGTCATCGACGCAACTGCAGCTCCCGGTAATAAAACCTCACATCTCAGTGCCATTATGAAAAATCGAGGCAAGGTTAGTGGATTTTCCCCTGTCGCAGTCTCTTCGCAGTGGCACGATGGTCATACGCTGCATTTAACTCCAGATATATGCCTTCGAGAGAGATCGCAAACGATTCACAACCCTAGAAACCATGCTCGCCAAAGCTCAATGCAGCAATGTGCATCCTGTCAACACAGACTTCCTTCTCGTGGATCCATACGATGAGAAATACGGCGCAGTAACGCATATGTGCGTCCAATGTTAATATTCTTCCCTTTTCTGACGACTAAACTTCTTTCAATTGATTAGCCTTTTGGATCCATCCTGCAGCGGTTCAGGTATTGTCAACCGCCTAGATCACCTCGTCGAGTCAGGTATGCATATACAACCCATTATCCTCAAAAGTCTCAACTAATTACACTCTTCTGTCTATGTCCTCAGACCCAAAAGAGGCGGATGCGATCAACTCTGACAGCAGGCTTTCCAAACTCGCGGCGTTCCAACTGAAGATGATCAAACATGCGATGCAATGTCCGTACGATCTGACCCTTTTCTATCGTCTGCGGTTTCAGCTTCTCTCCGATGGGTGACTCACGATCGCGACCCTGCAGTTCCAAAAGTAAAGAAAATTGTATACTCAACATGCAGCATTCACGCCACCGAGAACGAGCACGTAGTTCGTGATGCGTTGGCGTCAGCGGAGGCAAACGAGAATTCCTTCGCGCTGGCTCCCCGAAACGAGGCTTTGCCAAGTTGGCCACGGCGTGGATTATCCGACGAGATGGCATCCGGTGGTAAGATCTCAAGCGAGCTTATGACTCCTCAATTGTCCAGTTTTGATCTGACTTGCTTTATCCAGAGGATGCATCTTCCGTGATTCGATGCTCGCCTGGAGAAGACCACACAAATGGCTTCTTTGTTTCGTGCTTCATTCGGAGGGCTGCGCAAAGTGAATCGTCCAGCAAACGGAAGGCAGGTGACGAGGAGCAAGAAGAATTTCCGAAGCGAAAATCCAAAAAGCGGAAGGTGAAGAAAAAGCGGCCGACTCAGCGAACCAACGGAGAGTGATTAGGCGATCTCAATTTAGATGCTCCACCGGTTTATGTACAGTATCTCACTCTGTTTACGGGAACGGTGTATCAATTCGCGGAGATGTATTCGTGATTATGCGACGCACTCCGTCTTTTATCTCCGCCGCTATGGACTTCACAATAGAACCCATTAATATTTTTCGTTCAGATGTCACATCCGGCTGATCAAACATGGGGCATGGGCTGACAATTGCCGCCGCTGAACGTAAACGCAAGTCAGCGGCGATGGGTTTGGAATTAATACATTGTACCTCCCCAAATTACCTAAATCACTTGGATGGGCGCCTTTCGTGATCAAAACGAATCCAGAAAACCTGAAAAAGACAGACGAAGAGGGAGAGGAGGAAGGGCGAATATTAAAGCTGAATCTACACATGTCAAAGTCGAGTTACAGGAATCAGAAAAACAAGCTATTAGAAGTCCTTGGCGAAACCGTTACGAAATCTGCTGTTGGGCATATTGGCCCTGGTAGTACGCTGCATAATTAGCATAGTCCTGGGGCTGACCGTATCCTTGAGCTGCCTGCCCATATCCCTGCCATTGGGCTGCGGAGTCGCCGTAACCCCCAGCCCCTGCAGGATATCCTCCGCCATAACCACCTTGAGGAGGTCGGAACTGTTGCTGGGGAGGGGGTGGTGCTTGGGCCCAGACCTCCGGACGGCGCCAGGGAGGGATGTTGGTACCACCTGCGGTGATGTCGTGCCCGGTGCTAGGGCCAGACCACGACTTGAGAGGATCGCTAGAAGCTGGAGTTTCACCTAATTCTGCCATAAGACTCGCGTATTCCGAATCGAAGTGACCACCACGGTTCACTGGCGGTCCGCTTGGAGGTTGAGGAGCGTTAGGATCTTTGTTAACCTGGCAATCCCGGGCCATATGCCCAGCGCTACCGCAGACACGACAGATAATGTTTGCGGTGAAATTGCGCTGTTCAGGGCAATCATATTTACGATGGCCAACACCACCACAGTTCTGGCAGATTTGATTTTCATCGTCGCGAAGAGTTCCATTGAGGGCGGCCAATTCACGGAGTTGATTCCTCTTGTGGTCATTTTGTCCTTCGGGCGTAGACGCTGCCTGAGTGGGAAGTGAGAAAGGATACCACAGATCTAGTAAAAAACGACTCACTGTTTCAATGACTCGGTTGATCATTCTGACACAGGCTGCGACTTTTTCGTCACTGTCACCGATGACAAGACAATGGAGGTCCTCTTCTGCGTCTTCAGCATATTGGTCAGGGCGAGCTTTACCCTCCTTGACACTGCCTTTGCCGCGAATACTGATTTTGGCACCACTCTCTCTTTCCATCTTCTTCAAACTATTGCCGCGGGGACCTACAAGTAAACCGAAGAAATTGATCTCCGGGAATTCCTTGACGGGAATGTAGACCTTTTCAGAAGGTCTTTGGGATCGCTTTTGCTGGTGATACTCGACTGGAGGTCGGAAGTTGGGGTCATTCTTCATGGCCTTCTCAACAAGTCGAACGCGCTCTTCTTCCAACTTTTTCCGATAGCGAACCTCCCGCGTGTTTGTTCGCCGACCCTGACCATCGTAAGTAGGGGGAGGGGAAGGGGAGCTGAAGAAGCAGATCAGTGAGCGAGCGCATCTGATATATGTGTGCATGTCCACGTACCGTTCCCGCTCGGGCGGAACAAAATCGTTCAACCTGAGCTTGCGGTTGATTTCCTCCAAGCGAAGATGGATGGCATAGTTGTCGAGCTGCGCTTGGGAAACTCCGGCGGCAGAAATGGCAGTAGGTAGACCTGGTATTTCTGTTTTTACCTCGCCCCATCGACTGCGTCTTTTACGGGGTGCATTTGGGTCAACTGAAGGAGGACATAGAAAGAATCAGATAGGTTAGTATCAGCGGGAGCGGTTAGTATATTGAGTTAGAAGTCGCAAGACGGTAGAATCAAAGAACGCCACAAATGCTTTAGGTTCTGCAAACGGCTGCTTATGACAAGGTGGTTGTCCATAGACCCGAAAACGGGTCCATTTGGTCGATTGAGTTAGCTGAGGCTTACCTTTGGGGTCCCCAGTTACTGGAGAGTCATCGCGGCCGCGCTTAGCAGGACTGTCGCGATCCGAGCCCTGTTGGAGGGAGTATACAGACAAAGAGGCCTGAGCGAGTTGAGGAGCTTGGTTATCCTCCGTGGGAGCAGGACCGAAACGACGACGGGCTCCGAGAGGAACTGGGGAATGATTGAAAAAATCAGAAAAAAATGTAAGAAAATTCTGAGCGACCAGATAGCTTACCGTCATTTGTTCCTGTGATTTGGCGGGTCGCTGGCTTCCACATTTTTTCAAGAACCAAGAGAACTGGCGGTGGTGATGGTGGTAGAGACGAGAAGAAATTTCTAAATGCAAACCCATCCACGTCTGCGAGACTCGAATTTCACACTCCGCGGGCTGACTCAGCCAACACCATGAATAGGCAGAGCGGCACCGCTGTTGTTGGGCCACTGCTCTCTCCCCAGCTACCACATTGTCGACGAGCTCATTCAAGGTGATGTCGAACAAACGTAGTGCTGACGGTGAGCACATTAATTGGATGTCTGTTTATTTCATTGCTCTTATGGCTCAGACTATGGCACCCCTTCAAAACGAGCCCGACGCGACGACGGAGATGACTACATAGACATTAACGATGAAGACGACGTGATTCCTCCTTCACCCCCTGATACTTCTCTTATACCCCGTGGTGCAACCATCAACTTTACTGCTCTCACTCGCAGATTGGCTGAAGAGAGACGAGTGGAGAAAGACCCGTCTGAGATGACTTCGTTAGAAGCCCACCGGCGCAAGCAAGACGCCCTTGTTTCCCATATCTTCATGGACCAAGACTTCTCATGGTTGCACTTGAAGCCCGACCATGCATCTCGTCCGCTATGGATCAGTCCAGAAGATGGTCATATCATCCTCGAGGCCTTCTCACCTCTGGCTGAACAGGCTCAGGATTTCTTGACTGCCATTAGCGAGCCAGTTAGCAGGTGAGTCAGCCAGGAAGTAGGCCTAGACCTTTTGTCAAACACTTGCGTAGACCGGCCTTTATACACGAATACAAACTCACTGCCTATTCCCTCTACGCGGCGGTCTCAGTAGGATTGCAGACCGAGGACATCATTGAAGTCCGTATCCTCACTTCTGTATTGGAGATGGTTACTGACATAGGGTGAAGGTTTTGAACCGTTTATCCAAGGTATGTTGCGCGTGCGTTTGACCTCAGGACAACAGATTGGATGCTGGATGTGTGGAATCAGGTCCCTGTTCCGGACGCCATCCTTTCGTTCATCCGCGATCGAACTCTAAGTTATGGCAAAGTCAAGCTCGTTCTTAAGCACAACAAGTACTTCGTGGAATCCAGCCATCCTGAAACTCTGCAATTCCTTCTCAAAGACAGTATCATTCGTGATGCCCGTTCTCATACAACTCAGGTGGACAACAGCATCAAGGCGTCGACATTCACGACATCCATGGCACCAGTCCGAGGAAATCTCGTGATTCCCGGCACGAAAGAGGCAGAAAAGAAAGACGGCGCTCCAAATGGGGCCAACGGCACAGACTCTGCCCTCTTCACCTCAGTCGTTGGTGTCGAATCTGGCAAGTTCTCCCACTCAAATCGACGAGACCAGTCGTTATATTGATCCTCCCTGTAGACGAGATAGAGGAAGACGATGAGAATGTCCACGCATTCCAGATCGATGACGCGAAGATTGATGTAAGGACCACTATTCTTCCTGGCGCTTGTTCTAACACTTAGCTATGCATCACGCAGGACGTCAAGAAGCGGTGCAATGAACTTGAATACCCTATGTTGGAGGAATATGATTTCAGAAACGACACCATCAACGCCAATCTCGACATTGACCTTAAGCCGGCCACAGTTATTCGGCCGTATCAGGAGACCAGTCTCAGCAAGATGTTCGGGAATGGGTGAGTTTAAAGTACTCGCAGTCCATATAGTGTGCTCATTCTATCAAGGCGTGCACGCTCGGGAATCATTGTCCTGCCCTGCGGAGCTGGAAAAACCTTGGTCGGAATCACAGCAGCATGCACAGTAAAGAAGTCCACTCTTGTACTGTGCACATCTTCGTAGGTGGAATAATCTCGATCACAGGACATTACTTACACCGTGTAGTGTTTCCGTTATGCAATGGAGACAGCAATTCATACAATGGTCAAATATCACCGACAGACAGATTGCCGTATTTACTGCAGACCAGAAAGAGAAGGTAAAAACCCATCGCTGAAACTTCGTTCTTTGGTTCAATTCCCTTTTAGTTTGCTGGTGAAAGCGGCATTGTCGTCTCGACGTACTCAATGGTTGCAAATACCCACAATCGGTCCCACGATTCGAAGAAGATGATGGACTTCCTTACGTCCAGAGAGTGGGGTTTCATCCTTCTTGATGAAGTTCATGTCGTGCCCGCAGCCATGTTTCGAAGGGTCGTCACAACCATCAAAGCCCACTCGAAGTTGGGACTGACAGGTTTGTTGCTTCAAGCTATTGTTTCAGTTGGTCTGATGGTTTTGTTTGCGCCTAGCCACGCTTGTTCGAGAAGACGATAAGATCTCGGACCTCAACTATATGATTGGTCCCAAGCTCTATGAAGCCAACTGGATGTGAGTTGCCTTTTGTCTTTAGCCAATCCCAATCGTCATGATTTGCGCGCTGACATAATGTCGATTTTGTTCAGGGATCTTGCTGCAAAAGGACATATCGCGAATGTTCAGGTACGTCGCCTGCCCCATATCTTGGCGTGCATGATTGATTAAACCCCTGTAGTGTGCCGAGGTCTGGTGCCCGATGACACCAGAGTTCTATCGTGAATATCTTCGAGAGCAATCCCGGAAACGGATGTTGCTCTACTGTATGAACCCGAACAAATTCCAGGCCTGCCAGTTCCTGATCAAATATCATGAGGGAAGAGGCGACAAGGTGATTGTGTTCTCGGATAATGTCTACGCTCTCGAGGTATGCTATCACTTCTCCATTCTCAGGGCACCGGGAGCTGATTGGAATGACGCTTAGGCATACGCCAAACATCTTGGCAAACCTTACATCCATGGAGCTACTGGTCAGGTTGAGCGAATGCGAATTCTGTCGCATTTCCAGCACAGTCCGCTCGTCAACACGATCTTTCTATCAAAGGTATATATCTATTACATCCCTTGCCTCGTTGACCTAATCACGCCGGGGCTTTTACAGGTCGGAGATACGTCAATTGACTTGCCAGAAGCAACATGCCTCATTCAGATATCGTCTCACTTTGGATCGCGGAGGCAGGAAGCTCAGCGACTTGGTATGTGACTCATTGACAAGTCATTTAACCTTTTATTAATAGCACTCGACAGGTCGTATTCTTCGTGCCAAACGGAGGAACGATGAAGGATTCAATGCATTCTTCTACTCACTTGTGTCCAAGGATACACAAGAGATGTACTACAGCACCAAGCGACAGCAGTTCCTCATCGACCAAGGATACTCATTCAAAGTCATCACCCATCTCGACGGTTTAGAAGATCTTCCCGACCTGGCATATCGTACGAAGGACGAACAGATTGAACTTCTGTCCTCTGTATTACTCGCCAACGAAAGCGACGCTGGCTTGGGAACGGATATCAAGGCGTCAGAAGGAGATCTTGCTGGAACAGTCACATCTTTAGACTTCGGTGGACCAGGTCGTCGGGGGCCTGGTGTACATCGTACGACGGGCACCTTGACTGCCTTGAGCGGTGCCCAACATATGTCCTATGTCGAGCAAAACAAATCGGTAAACAAGAAATTGGCCCGCGAAGCACCTTCGCGCCACAAGCTGTTCTCCAAACGCGACAAAGACAAGGTTGCGGCGAGAAAGGAAGCTCAGCGAGCAGGCGCGAGCTCTGGCAGACCTTAACGGCACCGCATTATTGGATACTTAATACCGTAGTATACATTCCTGTCGACGTAATTTCGCTGCAGATCAGACCACAAATAGTATCTTTGAGCCAGATAGCAGGTTAAGCGTTACGCGTTGGTGATGAGAGTAATTTATATGAGGTGTCAATGATAACCTTGTCTCGATGTGTGTTGGTAATTTCAAAGTGACGGGTGCCCACCCTCTTTTTTTTTTCCGAGAGGTAATAGTTCAACGATCACGAACAACGAGCTGGCATCTTGCCCGTTGTAGCAAGTAGAAGGTAAACAGCCTGCAGCATGCCGAAGTGAATTGACCGTTTTCAGGGGTTGCTCGGCGCTGAATCTTGATACAAAACTACACACTCATTTGGCAAGACCCCGCCACCGGTTGTGTTTGTTTTTGCTGGCCCGATTCCTGGACCTCCGATTCAGATTCAGATCTGCTAGCTTAGGCATTTTTGGGCCCATTCCGACTCCTAGAGTTCCGAATGTCCTTTATATACCTGTTCCTTAGGACCCAGGGAGCCCATTTCTTCCGGCTCTCGGTTATTCCTTGCTCATGTCTTCAAAGCGGGGAAGAAAGCGTAATGACAACCTCCCCCCAAATCGTGCTCGCGACGTTCAGCGAGCCTTTCGAGCTCGACGTGCAGCTCATCTTCAGGTGAGCCGATACTGCTGCACAAAATTTATGCTTTGTGCTCATTCAATTTCCGAAATGCCTTTCACGCGTGTAGGCACTGGAAGACAGAGTATCAGAGCTTGAAGACGAGAACGATTACCTTCGCCAGGTTCTGAGCCTTCCACCATCCAATCGAACTTCACTGGGTAGAGGGCCAACGGGGAAAGATAAACCGGCGTCGCCTAGACAGGCTTTAAATGCCTCCCCGTTCGCGTCGAGCCGGGGTTCGTCTTCCAATGCAGAGTCCCCGCCTTCGCGGCAGGCATCCGTCTCTCCCTCAGGTCTAATCCCTGTTTCGATGTCTCCGTCTCGTTCTAGTATGGCCCTCATTGAAGGTACCGCATGGGACGAAAACAACATTCTGAGAGACCATTCTCAAATGGACAACCCCTCCCCTGAAAGCTACCAGATGCCTTCTATAACCACCCCCAGTGTTTCTCCAAAGGATCCCCAGCATTCGTCCTACTCAGATACGATCGCACCCTCGTCTCAACAGCCTAACACATATTACGCCCACCCCACCACCCATCCCACCAATTATTCTCAAATGTCTAATATACCGGCGGCCGACTTTACAACCCCAAATTACTCGATCCGCTCCGAATTCAGGGAGAATGCTTCGCGTCCGTACTCCTATACCTCGGAATCCTATCCATCCAATGGCTCCGCCATGGAATATTCTGGACCGCCAACCAGTGGCGACTTTCATCATTCTCAGACCCATCACACCCAGTCATTGGACCCTGCCCGGCAACTTCATCACCCTCAGCCATCTCGACATGCACAGGTTTTTCAGGATCGAGACCACCGACAAGACATATCCCTCGTCCAGGTTAGAAGTCAGGGTGTCACAAATAATTACACCGTCGTCCAGGGTTCTCCTCATCCACCAAACCTTGGCTTGCACCCTCGAACGCATGTGATGGACTATATACCCCGAACACAAGTTTCCGCCTTTGCGGCTGTTCCGCGTCTGCCGTACGCACCTGACAATGGCCGCCCCCGGATGTAATCGAGGGTCCACTTGTAAAAACCCTCTTTCCTTTCCGATTCTTGGGACTTCGAATTTCTTGGATACGCCGAGTGCCGACCTCGGAATGTTTGTATTGTTAGTTGTTTCGTTCTTCGCGCATCCCACTAGAATTTTACAATCCCTACCATACGACTTCACTATTTTTCAACATATATACCGATATATTTTACATTCTCTACCGTAGTTGTATCTTTTGTTCCTGGCAGTCTCGCTGCGTGTACATATTATTAGATGCCCCAGTAGTCGACGAGCCGTCGAATGACTAGATCAATATATATACTGTACACTTCAAGAGAAATAAAGAAGCACGACTAGGAGGCAGCGTCAAGTGATTAATTAGAGCACGACTTGGACGTATTAGGCGCCTAGGCTGTGATAGTAGACACGTCTTGTAGAAGACGACAGACAATGTGGGTGCTAACAAGAAGCAAGAGAAGCAACATTGACACGAGCCAGAAAATGTTGCCATGAGTGAGCTGCCCTGATCAAGATTCCTGATTCCGAAAAGGTCAAGGTATTCCGAGCTTGTGGAACATATCGTCGAGAGTCCTGAACGCAACTGGTTTGACGAGACTTGTGCAAAGCTGTCAGCTGACATCCAGATACGTCACAGCAAAAAATAACCCACTAGCCATCCACCCCCGCATCGAAAGCTTTCCGTTTGTCTTCGAGTGAGGACATCCCCGTCAAAGCAAGTATTTTGGTTATGTGGGGGTGCGGTTGATCCGGACTCGGAGGTCTATCTCCAGATTCAGATTCTATCTTGCGCATCTGTTCGGTTGCGGCTACACCTACTCCCGAAAATTAAAATGTTGAGTGGCACGGCCGAAGATAGATAAAACTTAATCACCATCCAAAACGGGCATCGAAAGGTCGATGAGGACGACACTTGGTAGACAGGAAACGTCAGTATAACGGACGAGAAGTTGATAGAGACAGTTTCGCACTCAAAAGGTCCGTCTTCTCGATACAAAGTCACTCCTTCCAGGCCATCGACGGCGTCTTTGAAATCATAACCCTATGAAACGCCTGTGTGAGAATCACAGAGGGCATCAGGGTGCAAACCAAGCTCACCTTCTTGGACAGCCATTTAATTCTGTGAAAATGACAAGGTAAGTTCTTTGGGTTGTGGAGAGCATGTGTAAGAGCCTTACAGGAGATTTCGCAGAATAGTGTTATCTTCTACAACCAGGACCCTTGTCTTGCGATCGGTTATGACCGTGGTCTCCGGGGATTGTACTGCAGACTTGAGCAATGAGCCCCCCGATCCAACGGAAATCGTTGCCAGCACTGGGTCCATCGTGGTGGTCACAGGAGTATCCTGATCCAACTCTTCGTCACGCTCGGAGACGACATTATTACGAAGATTGGACGGGATAGACGTTGGTGCTACCGTCATGGATCGGGGGTGCATTGAGGGTCTAGCACCGGCACTGATCCGGGCAGGTTTGTAGGTTTCGTCCGAGTTGCGCCTCCATACAGCACTGCTGTATCGATCTGCCTCCCCCCTTGCCGAAGAACGACGACCTTGCACGCTGGCTACCTGTCTACCAGGTCCGATCTTCCAGGCGTGAATGCAAAGCTTTAGCATCGCCCGTAAACGTGTTGGTCCTCCGGGTTTGTAGAGGATTCTGCAGAACCCTCCCATCTTTTCGTATTCGCCGGTAACGGTCAGAATAGATGGGTTTCCTCGAGCGCCCCAAAGGACAACGAAAGGACGACTGATATCTCTCCTCTCGACAGCATCAATTAATGGGCCAATGTCCTCGTTAACGATAACAATTTCGCCACGTCCAGGTCCTTCCTCGATGCGTAACCCCCACCATTCTGTCACATAGCGGCGGATGACATTCTCTAGCAACTGAACACCTCGGTGTGATGAATTGAATCCAAGCAACTTGACGCTGGGCAATTGGGTCCCGTCTTCCATCCTGAATGGTTGAACTTCCTGAGAGGCCAGAGCCATGTGGTAGTCGTCTTCTGGCGCTTGAGCGGGGAATGTTACCCGAATTTCAGTTCCATTGCCTTCCTCACTCCACACATCGACTTTGCCGCCCACATTCTCTGAAGTGACAATGCTGTTGACGATGGCAAGTCCAAGCCCTGTCCCCGTTTGCAGCGGATTTTCTTGTGAAAAGGGATGGAAAAGTTGGTTCTGCAATAAATTTAGTTATCTTTCATCATTCATCCAAGCAGCTCATTTCTGACCTTGAGGAAGTTTCTACTGATTCCCTGAGGCTCAAATCAGCCAGATAACTCGCACGACTGAATAATTGGCATCATACCTTTCCCGTATCTTCCACCGCCAGCTCCACTCTCACTTTGTTCGGGGGGTCCTTGTCTCCGGGCGGAAGAAGACGCAGCTTGACCAGGACATATCCATCGGTCGTGAACTTCAAGCTATTCCCAAACAAGTTCATTAACACGCGACGGATACCGCCCTTCTCGAGTTTCAGCAACCAGCCCTAAAATTAGTAGCTTAGCATTTCCGTACTCATGCATATGTTACCAAACTACTAGTACCTGTTCGCGATATCCAATGTCAATAATAGTTTCGACATGATACACCGGCTGCGATGCATCGGCATCGTGTGCTTGATCGTCGCTTGGCGGGGAATAGACGCTCCCGATCCCAGAGTTACCCATGATCGCTGTCCTAGCACGATGTCCGATCCAACTTCCGTCGACAGCGTCCTCGATGAGCTGCGAAAGGTCGGTCCTGCTCAGGTGTGTCAGCCCAAATCCTGAGAGAAAAGAACGCATAAATTGGGAATGAACACACATGGTTGGGACAATGACGTTCTCGACGCCACCAGCCTTAGAGTTTCCGCTGAGTTTTGTGAAATCCAGAACGTGGTTGACCGTCTCCACAAGAGACGTTCCACACGCTTGGACGGTTTGGATGAATGACATCTGTGAATGGGTAAGTGGGCTATCACTGAGCAATTCTGCAGCAGCGAGGATCTGTAATTGTTATCAGAACGAAACACCTCGGCTTGGCTAGTAAATGAGCAACGTACGCCATGAAGCGGTGTCCGTAGTTCGTGGGATATACTGCGAACGAGAGTTATAAACCGTCCCAAAAGAATGCTGAGTGTATACGCACTTGGAAATGAAAAGACTCTTTGCTTTATCAGCGAGAATCATTCGCCTTTTCAAGACTGCGGACAGGATAATGACACCTGACAAGAAAGTCAATATAGAGCTCAATGCAGAGCAGAAAAGAGAAGAGAAGGTATACCGATGGCTCGTAGGTAGGAAAGTTCATGGCCTTCCAGCTGAAGGAGATTGTAAAGAGTCTAGTTAAAGGGGAAGGGATTGAAGAAAAAAACGGCAACTTACGAATCGCTTAGAATGCTCGTTGGTATTGTAAGCACAGATGAGCGCGAATGGTCGTTTATCTATGTTGAATATTGGCACGGCTGGGGATACAAAATCAGTCTGTGCACATGTAGCCAAAGTAGAGGTAACCTACTGAGCGCATAACGAATGTGTGTCGGCATGAAAGGTCGGAACATATGAGGGAGTATCCCTTCCAATATCTTGCCATCCGGGTACTTGGCAAAGAAATTGTTCAATTTGTGGTATTCTTCCGTCGACAATTGCCTCTTCTCCATCTCAGATTCCGGATCACCGTGGTGGAGGATCACAGAAACCGATCCCTCAGCGCTCATCGTCTCCAGAACTTCGCAGTGAGATACGTCCATGACGATAACACCTTCAACGTCAAGAGTGCGTTGGACGAGCTTGGCTGCACGGTCGTAAACCTTATCCATCGATGAACCGATGATAAGATCTTCCTGTCCGCGATTATGAACCTCATTGTCGATCTCCAGGCACTCTCTGCTGAATTGCTCCATCTGTGGAGTAAGGGACATTTAGAAGACAGAGCCTCCCGAAATGAAACGACACTGACAGAGCTTTGAATGCGATCCCGTATTCTGAGTTGAATCTAAAAAAATGCCGTGAGCACCGACTAGAGGGTCTGAGCCAGTGGACTCACCTTATCTCGCCAGAGTTCCATCTCTCTCATAGCAATTGCCTTTTCAAAGCTTAAGTATACTGTAAAAAAATTCACTGCGGTGGGTACGCACTGCGAACTCCTTCAGAGTATGCCGTTGGCGAGGAGGAAAATCATCCCTGGGAGCGTCATCCATGACCGCCAACGTTCCAATATTATATCCGTCCTGGGTTCGCAGAGGTGCTCCAGCATAGAATCGGATTTGGGGTGAACCTGTGACCAAAGGCTTCGAGTCCGATGTGAGACACCAACAGAATGGTTTGCCGTATCCTCCATGCTTACGTTCTCGGCGAATCTCCAATCTTGACGGGCGTCCAGAACCATCATCGGCTCGTCCCCTCTGTCGAAATTGTGTATTTCAGAAGGGGATAAACTCAAAGATGACTAGACTCACTGCTGCAGAATCGCATGGCCGCACAATGATTGCGTTCTTGGGCAGGTCTTGGCTGGAAATAGCGAGCCAACTAGAATACAGGTATGGATGTTAGTTCACGGAAGACGGTGGACTAGAGCGCTACAAAGTACATTCAGTTTTGAACCATCTATCAAAGTGTCAGAACTACGACATCGTCACAGGTATATCTGGGGACATACTGTTCCTTTCCGTCGATCAACGAGATCATGACACCCTTCGTGTTGAACACGAGCTTCGCCAGGTGTGCAATGCGATCAAAGTTCAGGTCAGGGCCGGTATTCCAGATATTGAATCTGCATTCAAAGAATTCACAAAAATGAGCATTCGTTGTTCGAAAGACCAACGGGAAATTTTGAGGGCAAGGGAACACTGACTTGTACAACGCCCTTCTTCTCTCCAACTCGTCTGGGGGGTTCGGAGGGGCCAAATACCCAAGCTCGGCGTACATCTGTTCCTCCTTTGCCGCTCGACCCGTCTTGGTAGCACTGAAATTCTCCGAAATGACTCTCCCGCCAGGGAGCCTTGGTTCTTGCGTCGGAGATGTTATCGGAAGAGGCGACGATGTTTGGCGTGTGAGGCATACACGACGGGGAAGCGCCGGGACAGTTAAGCATCCATCGTCGGTCGAAGAAATAGGCGATGTCAAATCCACGGCCGCTTGCTTCAACGTCATAGTCGAACTTGTCGTCTTGTCTGCTGGTCCTGCATGAACACTGCCAAAATAGTCCGTCGCTTCAGCACCGTCCCCCAACTCGTTAGATCGGATAGGCGCAGTCGCTGGGAACGGAGCCGCGAGTATAGCTAGTTGCGTCATCGGATCGGAGAGTGCGCTTTGTGGGCTCATAGACGTTACCGTCGCCTGTTCCGGGGTTGCCGCTTGCGCGTCAATCGGGACTTGAGGTGACTCCCCCACGTCAATATTAATCGACGGTCGGGTAGCATGGGAAGAGCTTGGTAGGTCCGTCGAGTCTATATCCGTTGTCCCTTCCCAGAAACTGGACAGCCTTGATCGTCGATTACTAGCGACAGTGGTAACGTTGTCAGAAGTTGTGTCGCCTGGGTGTGAGTACGAGCTGGGAAGTGCAGCTGTGACACCTCGCATTGGGTCCGTCAATTCATGTTCGGGAGATGGGAGCGCAAGCGGGGAAATGTCCACCCGAGCGGCGGCCCACCTCATGGTTGCCACAGTTGTTTGGATGTCTGCATTACACGAGGTGCTAGCAGGGTTACTGAAAAGGGAATTGGCAGATGTGGATGAAGAAAAGGAGCTCCGAGTTCGGTGCGATGTGCCTGGGAGGGACAATTGAAACGGGAGCAAGCGGGATGGGGGAATGTTGACAGAATTGACGGAGCTTGTTGTGGTTTCAAAGGAGGAAACAGTGACCGCCGCGCTTGCATCCGAAGATGGTTCACTATCCGATGACTGGGGAGGGAGGGAAAGGGATAGGTAAACAGCCCCCGTCGTCGTCGGTTGAGAGACACTAATTTCGCTTGCAGAGATATGGTATGAGCGTGGAGGATGTGGAACCTTGTGGGGGTCCCATCGTCCTAGTGCATAGGCAGAGATAAACGTAGCCCAGTCGCAGTCCGCACAATGGGCGAGATTCCCTGCCTCTGAAGAGCAATCCCATTCGGCTGTTGGGGTATCATCATGAATGTTCAGATTATGCACCACGGAGCATGCACTGCAAAACGCACCAAGGTTGCGCGGCAGACAGACATTCCCAGCTGGCTCCTCCTGAACTGGCTTCAGATCCTGGGGGGTATCACATTGACCGAGATCGAGCTTTGACCCTGAATGTGATCTAGGCGGCGTTTCATGGTAGGGGGAGGACGGTAGGGAGATCGTATGGCTTCGGCCCAGCGAGGGCAACAGAGCGAGGTGTTCCTGAGATGGGGCAGTCGCTGGTCTTGCTGGCCTCTTAAGCAACAACTTGGAAGGCGAAAGGGTAGCGCCTGTGCTCGATCCATTTGCGATCATGTTCGCAGTGGCGATGGGGACGAACGCAAGGGGAACCGTGGAGTGTATTTCGTTTGGGCTGACGGGTTTGACCTCTGCGGGGCCATCGACGGTTGGTTTCTCATGCATTTGTAGCCTTCATTCAAGATTGCATAAAGGGAGGGATTTGGACGGGACAGCTCCAGGGTCAGGTCATTGACAGTCAGTGTGCAGTTTGTCTGGCTCAGAAGGCGACGATGTGCTTCAGTGAAGATTCCACCGTGAGAAAAGCGACGTCATTTCGCCAATAACAGCAACTCATCATTCGCCCACCCCAAATCTATGTCTACAGTTTTGTACAAGCAAGTTGAATTGCTACCCGATTACTTCCCCAGGTACAAGCACTGGTTACACCCCAAAAGCTACGAGCATGCTCCACATGTATAGGGGCAGTGTCAAATTGTCGTTCTGGTCCGAAAGAGCTTCCAGCAACCCAGAAATAACGACTGCGAGGAGGTACCGGAGATACTGTAACATGTGTGGCGTGAGTGGTTTTAAATTCACGGCAAAGAACATCACGTACCCGGAATGAGTCCGTCAACCCACAGAAACGTAACAGCAAGGCAGATCCAAAGACGGAGGTGATGAATGCCAAAGTCCCTTCAACAGTCTTGTTCGTAGTCGGTGACCACTTCCGCAGGCCCAACCTTCGGCCAATGATCGATGCCTGTAATACAGCTTCTGCTTAGCATGGACTGTCGCACCAAATAGCAAGCTAATAGACGTACAGCAGCATCTCCCACTCCTAGAGTCAAAACACCCGTGTACAACAGGATTTTAGAAGGACTGCGCCACGGGGATCAGATCGAAGGCAATCGAATCTAAAATTAAAGATGACGCACTCTTCCAACCAAACTGAGCCAGAACACCCTGTCAACAGATAGAAATGGCTCAGAATAGCTGTTCCACTGTCCCGGTGGTCGAGGAACTCGTTTAGGAACAAATGCACCGCAGCACCGAAGGGATAAATAGCAAAGTATCGGATATACTCCAAGAACGTGAACAGCGCAAACGCAACACTGAACGACAAGTGCGTAAAGGCCGGCTATAGCGAATGAAAGATTCAGCGCCGTTATTTCCGAGAACTGAAGAGACTCACGTCGAGCGCTATACCAGGAACAAACATAGCGACAGCGAGCCCATGGAAGAACTTTCGGCGAGCATTCAGTCCCAGTATCGGGATCTGCTTGTCAGCTGCGTCCAGAAGGTCCGTCGCAACATTCGAAACATTCGAGCCATTCGGCAAGCTAGGCATCGTGATGTTGGATAGGGTGGAGAACGTCAGCCCAGTCGCAGCAGACGGACTGGGGGCAGCGGATTGACCGCTGCTCCCCGAGGCGTCGACGCTAAGGGACGACGAATTATTCTCGTACGCGGAAGACACGGCATCAAGCCCCCCAGGTTGGTTGCGCAAACGAAATCGGCGAGTTCTAGAGAGTTGCCTGCCCCAGCCCGCAACGCTGATGCACCCGAGAAGAGCCCAGTATCCCAGAAGGACCGGTCGACTCCATTTCTTCCTTCCTTCGACGATGTAAAAAATCGTCCACGTCCACGGGTTACGAGAACGGAGTGACCAACGAGCCCATAGGCCGACCAGTCCCCCGACACATAAGACGCTGCCCACGTAGAAACCCAACGCGTAGTATTTCCGATTTCGCAACTTCTCTTCTGGTGAGCGTACTCGGTGGGCCGGACGTTGAGCGGTATTTCGAGAAAGGACCAGGAACGGCGATAACATAAATCCCGTTACAAAAGACCCAACGATCAGGGCAATTTGGAAAATCAGGAGAGGTGTTGGCAGTCGGTACGTTCGAATGAATGGCGTAGTACCGGGCCAGATCTGAACCGAATGATATTAGAAATCGATTTAAACTCTGGGGGAAAGGACGTACCTTGGCTATGGTCAGATGCAGAAATTCTAAAGACAGAGAGGTCCCACCGAGGCAAACAAGGCCTAGTTCGCCAACCGTGAAACCTCTGTGCGCTAGCCTCAGCCCAGCGTAAAGGGTGAACGGGTAAAATACCGAGACCAACACCGCCTCGAAATGGCTCATCCCTACGAAATAAGTATGCATTCTCTCAAGTCTTCCAGAAGCTACGCACATTGCCATATACCGATCCCGACATGCCCGAAGTACAACTTCAAAGAAATGAGGCAAATGCTGGCCATCAAAGTGAAGAGAACATGGTAGAAAAACCTGCGGGCTTCACTTCGCGGGACAGATGCCCTTTCCCCCTCCGGCTGATTGGCTGCTTTGGAATATCGGCCCTCCGCCCACCACGACGCACAGACATTCAACAGGAGCATCACGGCGCAGAAGGAGCTAAGATCAACCAAGCCTCGTCTTGACTCAATCAAAGCTCCCAATGCATCTGCCGCTGCAGTGCGATTGCCGAGCTGGAGTGGTGCTTCAATAAGCCAGTCGGAAGGTAGAGCAGTGGCCGGGGAAGATGCTGCATTGCGCAGAGCCGAAATCAGAACGCAGGAAGCGATCAAGGGTCCTAATAGTAGGCCTGTAGCCATTCCATCATCTCGAGACTCCCTGGCAGAATGACGTCAGAGCTTGTAGAAGACACGACAAGCGAACGATTCAGACTGACCTGTAATTCTTGGGCACAGACATCCAGATATAACCGAAATCGCTCTTGTCGATGGTAGATAATGATGTGGAGGCCTTCCGAGCATCTTTTCCTTCGAAATTTCGAGGAGAGGCCGGGCGGTTGATGGTGGTTGTGGACGATGCTGGGGAGTCCTTGTTTAGCTGCAAGGTATACAGGGGAGGGCTTGCAAGAGTGCTATGTGTCCATATGAAGTATAAAATAGATAATAATGCGAGTATGCGAAGTTCTGGATCCGAAGCCATTAGCCAGGAGGAGCGTCGAAGTTGTCGGAAGACTTACCGAAAGCCTGCCAGTCATTTACTGTGTCAAAATTAGATATTGAGTGCTTGAGAGGTGATAACTGGGTCGTCGCGTATATGAGTGACGATATTAATAGGACCACTTCTCCAATTTTGCGCGTGTCGGCAGAGAACACGTAGGCGTGTTTAGTCATTATGATGGAGATCCGGACGGTGAACGTTGCTGGTAATAAAGATATTGGGATGAATAAAGGATGTCGTCGAGATGGGCGTGAAGATGCAGGTGAAAAGTGTCGCATGAGTGCTGGCTGTTGTCGAGTTACAACTGGAGAACGCGAACGAGTGAACGCCTTTCTCGTCCGTGTGACTGAACGAACTGCGGCAGTAGTGGACTCCCCAGAAGATGTTCTGTCTGAGCTCCTTGCTCGAATGAACGAGTTAGGAGTTGGCTTGGATGCTTCAGCCGATCCATTGGCAGATGATTTCTGAACGAACGGTCTTCCTCTTGTACCATGGCCGGTGTCGGTATCCGTCTCGGAGTCGTCAGAGGAGTCCTGGGATTCAGGTCTGGGAACAACGTATATTAAACCTCTCTCCCCCTCAAGTCCGCAAGATTATGACGCACCCAGAAGAACCCGCCTGGTAACTCGTACTCCATCCCTGAGCCGCCGCCGCCCTTCCGTTCCTGTCCTGGTCGTCGTTTACAGCCGAGGCACGGCGTCTTCTAGACTTTGACTTGTGGACGTGCTGTTTCCGCTGAGACTCTGCGCGTGCAGAGGTCTGCCTTGACGAAGGAGGGGAAGGAGATGAATGTGAACGAGGCAGCTTGAATAATTACAGGGAACGGTCCTTATAAAAGGTAATGACCAGAGCGTTGGATGACAGCCAAAACTTTCCAAATCGTCTTCAGCGCCGGTTCTCCTGTTCTCTTGGCATCGAACAGGGTCACGTGTATCGCTGTTCGCGCTCAATTTGAATGAACGAAATAGGCACCGCACGCGTCTGCCAACGCAAACCTATTAATTTCTGCCACTATGAGCGACGACAAGTCGACTATTTATCTTGAGGACATCGATAAATTCTCGTTCCAAGCCGCCAAAAAAAAAGCGGCATCCCTCGCTGCCCAAGGTTTGCATGCAATCTACAGTGACGACTGAGAAGACGCGTAAAATCGAGACGTTCTTCACTTCTCAGCCTTTGCAAAAAAAGCTGAGAGCAGCATCTGGCGCGGGTGTGCCAGCCATCATTGGTATAATCATTGCCACCCTGACTTTCTTCCCTTCGAGGGCATTTTCCAGCCTGACGACGATTTCGAAAGGCCTTATCCGGTCTCGCCGTTCGTTCCAAAAAGCACGGTTGAATATATCAAGAAGTTTCCTTGTGTAGAGAGGCGCTTACTGGGTCCGTCGAATCTCCTTTCCTTCTATGTATGGCAGAGTCTGCGAAAGACCTGATGATCATGGCAGGGTTCCATTGCCTGCACATGAATCTCTCTAGCGGTGTGAGTCGTGCGTGGTTAATTTCTGAAGTTTCTCATAGAGAGGGCCAGTCACAGGTGCAAGTTAGGAAGGAGTGGAGCGGGAAGGAAAGGAGGGATCCGGAAGGGGACATGAGATCCATCACCCGGACCCCTCACCGTTAGATAAGATGAATATATCGGTTTGATTGAGAGGTAGAAAAGCCCAGGTTTAGAGATAGAGTTCCCAGTAGAGACATAGGGTGTAGCGCAGTGCTACCTCCTAGTTTCCAAGGTCGGGGCCGGCCTCTGGCTGGGAGCTCGGAAGAGCGCCCTGTCGGCGAGCGCGATCGGAATCCCACGGTCTCGCTGGCTGAGCTCCAGCGAGATGAGAATCCCAGAAAAACCACACGCTGCAGAGGACAGTTCTGAGAAAATTCTGAGACAGTCTGCGAGTGCGGTGAGTGAGTGGGAGTTGGGGAAACCGATCGAGCAGAAAGCTCGCTGTCCAGAAGTCGGGAGCGCGCAGGTGAGAACACGAAGGAGAGCATCGAGGCTCTCCGACCAAATCTGGTCTTCCAGCGAACTGGAATCCGTGCCAAACCCACACATTATGAGGAGAGATGGGCGGGTGGGAGAGAGAAAAGATGACGAGGAGCACGTCCAACGGCCGTGTATGCGATGCAGGTAGGACGAAGCGAAACCAAATTATATTATCAAGCGCGCGAGCGCTTGTCCGGCGGGAGTTCCAAACCGAACCGGGACCAATATCGCTCGCGCGTGACCGCGTTTCCACTATCCTA